>JARVGP010000007.1:0-140268 GCA_029876185.1 Mansonella ozzardi | reverse complement strand
TTTTTTTTTTTTTTTTTTTTTTTTTTTTTTTTTTTTTTTTTTTTTTTTGGAGAGTGTTCAATTCACTTCATGGTACTCTGCAGTATCTTCAGCATGCGGTGCATGTAAATCATTTTGCGCTTGTTCGCATTTTATTTTTTGCAGACGGTGAAATTTTAACTGGAAATTTTTGAACTGGTAATCTTTGCTAGGTGAAATTTTATATATGCTGGTATTTCTATGAAACTTTCGGTGTATTGTATGTTTCATTCCCATTCTGTAGCTAATAGTGATTCTGTTATTTGTTTTTTGCTGGGCTTAATGGTAAAAATTGTTTTTCTTGCTAGAGTTTTTCCCATACACTAATCGTTGTGTTTGTTGCAGAAAAAAAGTTATCTGAGTACATCAATGAACTGCTTGCTTCCTTCAGATTTTTTGTTTTGACGGAAAGAGGCTACTGAGAAAGATCGGAAGTATTTTAAATTTAGCAAAGTTTTTTAGTGGTAGAACGGTGAACAAGTTTGATCGAATAAAGAAATCTTACAAAATCTAACTTGATGGTCTGCTTGAACAATGATAAAATTGAAAAGGAAATGTGGAAATAGCTTTAGTGAAAGGATTACATGTTTGAAATCTTAAAGGGATTTGGATTTTATTTTGTTTGTGACGCTTGATATGAATTGAGGATATGATATTTGAAGTGGAAACGAAATTGTCTTTAAGACTAAAGGTATTAGAAGTAAAATACCGCAATTTTTGCATTATTACCCGTTTCCGCATAAGATATACTATTGACTGAATTAAGCAAGGATTATTGCCAGTGATTGCATGATGATATCCTAGTAATCATAGAATTCTTGTTATTTGGATATAAATCATATCTCGGAACAATTATCTTCATAAGAAATTTCGTGAAATTTTCATTCATAAAAATCATTTTAATAAAATTGTTATTTTATTGCGGAGGACTTTTCAACTTTTTTACAAATGGTTTTAGTCATTTTTTTTCAAATTACGTCGTGAAAATTCTAAATGGAATATTAGAATATGATGAGAGTTAGGATAATATGGGTGTAAAATTTTAATGAATACAGTTAAATTCATATATGATAAGTGTTTCTTTTTTTTTTCAGAATATCTGCTTGATGTTGTGAAATATTATAGTGATGATTTTAGTTATAAATGCAGATTCGATATCTAAAGAGGAAAATATTCAGCGGTTAGTTTTCGATTTTAGGATTATTTCAAAGTAAGATGAATTGAAATTTTTCATTTTTCAAACGATTATTTGATCAGTTTTAACTGTCGTGAAATCTTAGCTTTGTTTGAAATAGTCATCAAAATCTTGATTTGTTCCGAATCGTTAACTGTTTTTGCTGAGAAGATTGCATTGTTTTTATGGTTTATTATATGTTCGATTTCGATTCAATATTATTTTATCCCACTGATATTAATAGCATTTTTTAAGTTCTGTGGAAGAAAAAATGTGTAAAGAAACGTTTCATTTGGATCTGCGCTATCGCTGTGATACTTTTTACGATGTTTTTAATTGGAAGTTGGAAGAATTACATTGATTCAGATTATCAACTTTTCCACTGGCAGGTTTTTGTACTGCGCTAATGTAGGGTGATCATAGTGGAAATCATTTCTTTGTGGAATCTAAAATAGAGACTGAATATTGATATTAGAGCGGTTGCATAATTTCTTCGATATATTCAGGCATGTGCCACTTACAACTGCCATTCCAACTCATATGTTATGCGTGTTAGTGCCATATCGTGATCGTGAAGCGGAACTGCAAATATTTATTCCTCATATCGATGATTTCCTTAATGGACAAAATGTCTTTCATAAGATTATTGTTTTAAATCAAACGGATGCATTACGATTTAATCGGGCATCGTTGATTAATGTTGGATGGTATGAAGCAGATCGAGTAAATCATATGTTATTTCTACGGTTTTTTATATTTCTTTACTCTGATAGAATAAAGATATTTACTTTAAGCAGAATATAAGTATGAGCTCATATAAGTATGAGCTGCTTCAAGCGTTTTAGATGTTCTTCCTTTTAGGTAGGATGTGATTACTTGGTTATGCATGATGTTGATCTTTTGCCTTTGAATCCACAATTAGATTATTCGTATCCAGGAAAAGGAATTGTTCGACATATATCTTCCCCGGAATATCATCCCAAGTAATGTCTTATACACTGTTTTGTTAAACTAGCGAATATTTGTAAAACTCCTTTTTGTACTCCTTTATTCATAGGTATAATTATACGAAGTTTGTTGGTGGTATTTTGCTTTTAACAATGTCCGATTATAAAATACTAAATGGCATGTCAAATAAGTACTGGGGTTGGGGTCTAGAAGACGACGAATTTTATCTTCGTTTGAGGTAAGTATATTTTGTATATTAGCATATTGAGTTTAATTATACATGAAAATACGTGAACAAATGTTGTATAGCAAGAAAAAGCTGGATCGAAAATGATATTATTTTTAAAAGATAATGATGTAAATTTTTTTGAAAAATTGGCTAAATTTTTTTATTTGTAGTATTACTTTAAGGGATGCATACTTGCTCTCATCTTTGCAAAGGCCGGCGAATTTAACGACAGATCGTTCCAATACTTTTCGCCATATACATGATCCAAAATTGCGAAAGAGAGATTTCAAAAAATACGGTAATCAAAAACAAGTGAGTATTAATTTGATTATCTTTAGAGCTCTCAAAAATAATCCAATATATGTCGTTTTATTGTGCTTTTGGTACCAATGTTGTCCAATAAGTTGCAAAAAAAAAAACACGAGTCCTTTAGATGGCTCGCAAAAGAGACCGCATTAGTGGTTTGAATTCTGTGAAATATCGTCTTATTGGACGAAATTTGCTCAATTTTCGAAATCGACGGGTGGCTTCTGTACTCAATATTGAATTAGAATGTGACTTGAAATGGACGAATTATTGCAAAGCATAGGAAAAATAATTGTTTTCATTGCTTCTTTTTTCCACTGTTTTTTTTTTCTTAATATTGTGTGAATCTTGTTTCTAATTCGTCCTTCATTTTCAGTTTCAACATAATTTGAATATTGCAGGATACTATGACATATGATATTGAAAATTTGACTATTTTCAATAAATCTCCATTGCTTTAATCAGTTACTCATTTTCTTTACGAAAAAGCAGTTTTTCCATGCAATATGTTGCAGTTTTGGTTATATATTGCAACTGTGAAATGTCAGATCGTCTAAATAGCTTGTAATGGTCAGAATGTAAGATATGTCGACAAAAACTTGAGGTCATATGAAGCAAAAGTGAAGAGGCATGATATCACGTAAATCTTTTTTGTTTTCAGAATTCAAAAAAACGGGTGGAAAATCATTTTATTACCGCCATTTCTAATGATCTCATTAGGCCCCATAAAGATTCTTCCCAGTTATTATCTCTATTTCATTTCTTCATATATTTCTTTTTATTTTTTAGAATATTTTGTTTTGCCAATACTTTTCATAAAAAATTAATTTAATTGTATGAAGTTATTTCAAATATTTGGTTGGTTGCGTGACATACTAAAAAATCTGGAAAGTTGAAGAGCAGAAATAGATCGTCATTTTGGTATCATGGCTAGGTTATATTTTCATCTTTTTTGGAAGTTCATTCTGAATTGACTAGTTTTTATTCACGGTGTAAAGAATTGAAAGTATTTTTTGAACTGATTCCATTGAGTTCTTCATGAAAATCCACAGCAGTGTAAAACTAGTACCGCTTTGAGTAATTTTAGAACTGTTGCATTTCATACACTTGGATATATACCATTCCTTGATTAGCATATCAAAAATAGTCAGTTTCGTTGTTTTATAAAATTTCGTCAGGCCATTTCGTGTTTTTTCCTGCCACTAGCCCATTTTGTTGTTTGTTAATTTATAAATATTGACTAGCTTGAATCTTATTCGCAGATTTATCTCATAAGTTTTGTACGACAAAATATTGACAGTTGTGATCGAAGTATAAACATTTCTAGTTTTGTGAGTTTTGGGTTATGATGATTTATTTCTTGAAAGACATTATTTTAGTAATGCTTAAGATACTTCCATTTCTAGATTAATTTTCTTTTTTTTAACTCACTTTATGTTAGTTCCTTGCTGGAATCGACAGAGTACATGTAAAGCCTTCAATCTATGCTTGATGTTTCTTTTTTTATTTTATGTTATGAAAACAATTTATAAGTGCTATCCTTTATGCTCTATGAAAGATCCAAAGCGATGATGATTAGTGATAATGTAGTTGGATAGATAATTAAGTTATGCATCGGAAGATATATTACTGTTAAGGAATATATATATATAGGACTGGAACAACACTGCTGCGTTTTTACTTGCGTCGTAACTACCTCATGAGTGTCATTTTCATATGAATGATATGAGGCTTCATCTTGCTTTTAACACCTTTAATGTGCAAATATTCCTATTTGGGTTTACGATTTCTGCGACGGTATCGGGCATACAAGTTCCTAATGTTTTATTCGTGCTAATCGCGATCTGATTCTTCACTAAATATATTTCTGTTTAAGCAATTTTGTTTGAATATAAGCAAGTTGTTTGCTTTTGCTTTTACTGGTTTTATACCGATGTGTTTGAAAGTCGATGGTGTTACCGTTTTAGCCGATCTTCACTGGCTTCTGAAGGAGTCCGAAATGAGGTGTTTAGTGGATGCTGAGCAGTGGTTTGTTTCAATTTTCTGTTTTTTAATTTAGCATTTGAACATTTATGCGTTTATAATTTACGTAATTTTACGGATTTATTTTCTCAATTTTTTTACCTTAATACTGTTATTATCCAGTCCGTTTGTAGATGCCGATTAGAATTTCAATTGAATTATTTTAGGGCCAGCGAAATGATATTTTATGCAAGCGATGATTGGCATAGTTCCTATGAAAGACATAAGTCGGCACAGTCGGAGGCAGCAGAGATGAATAACAGTACGACCGAACTACACTTGGCTAAAGTTGCTGTATTTGGTTCGTTTTGTCAATTTGAAAGAATCAAAACAAAATGTTGACACTGAACGTAACAATCATTCCCCTGATAAGAGGGATCCTCAATGCTACGTCCTAAGCTTCAATCCATGCTTCTGAATTAAATTCAAAAAATCTGCTATAATATTAAGATGGAATGTATTAATGGATGTTTTATCATATAGTCTATTTGTGACTATTTCTTGTGTTTGTCATAACAATTATCACAATCACTACAACTTTTTATAGGTAGAGCCTTAATCAAAAAACGTGAATTTTATCGAGCTGCTTATTTCCTGAAACAAATACAAAATTCGTCATATGATCGTTTTATGTATTACTGGGCAAGATATTTGGTTAGCAATTTATTGTTTTTCTTCAAAATGCTCACATTATTTATTAAGGCGGATTTTTCGAATTTTTAGAAGAAAACAAAAAAATGTACATTAGCATGATCCGGAAATAGGCAAAGTATTCTTCCAGATGTATTTTGCCTGTTTCATTTTATTGCAGGAAAGTGAACTTCTGAGCTGTTGATAAATTACACTTAGCTAGATTTTCGGTTAGTGTAAGTGCTTCAGTTTGTTTCATTCAGTAATCGAATGAAGAGTATTTGAAAATATTTGGCATTTTAAAATAAAATTGTTCATTTTCACATTGTCTGTGTGTTTTAACATAACTAAATTTTGCTTAATACAAAAAATAGGCATATGAACATAATCGACTTGAAATGGAAGCAGATTCAGTTGGTCGAATGGAGTATGATGATTCTGAACTTAAAGAGCTTCATAATGAACTTTGTCTGCTTGGTAGTGACCATCCGGAATATTTCGATGCGTTTCTTCTATACATGTTAGATTGTTTTTCTTCATAGCTAAGAAAATGTTTATAATATCAACATAATCACTTTAAGGAATCATCTTGGGCTTTATATTATCCATGAAAAGAGCATAAAAATTAATCTTTGTGATAATTTGAACATTGGAAATAAAGGACAAGTTTTATAGTCTTGGAAAGGTACGCTGCAGTTTGAAATTGAAGGAGAAAGCAAGGGAAGCATTCCTTGAATCCGTATCGTTGAATCGAGCTATGTGGCCTTCTTGGGAGGAATTGATTATGCTTGTAGATTCTGTGGACGAGGTAGTGAATTCGAGAAAAGTAACAAATATTTTTCCCACTACAGAAAGTATGACGCCCATGTTTTACAATTACTTCCTTCCGTAGACTTGCACTTAGTTCAAAACTTTTGTTTTCGAACTCGTAACACATTTAGAACAAATTATCCAGTCTAATTTGAAAATTTATGTTGTTTAGTTGTTGCAGGCTGAAACAGAAGCATATTCTGCAGATGGACACTGGATGTATCAGTTTTTCAAAGCTGCAGTGCTTTCTCGATTTCAGTTGCACAAGAATGCCCTGGAACAATATGAAAAGTTGAGTGAATGCGGATTCCCAAATATGCCTTACATTATGAACCAAGTTGCTGCTTCGTTAAATAATATGCAAGGTTATCAACTATTCATCTTCTTAAAATGCAGTCAATGCACTTTTATTACTTTCAATAGTTTTATTGTGATTTTTAATTTAGAACATGATATGGCGTTGGAATTTTTCAAAAAAGTGCGTAAGATTGATCCATACCGCGTGGAACAGATGCATCTGTTCTCTGATTCTCTGTATGTCCGAGTAAGTAATCTTCGACTTGGAAAAATTTTCGAGAATTAAAAAACAGAAAATACAGCTTTATTTAGTTTTTTTCACCGTTTTTTATATGTATTTTGAGTTTTAGCTTTCTAGCTCTTTCAGGGTTCTCGTTCAGATCTAGCTGATCTTGCACATACTTTCTTCAAGACACATAAGTTTTGCTGGGAAACATGCTGTATAGTAGGCAAGTTTTTCATTACTGTGAATGTAATATAAGAATTTATTCGAAATAACTTGGAATTGATCTCGTGTTAGACTGATGTGCTTTTTCCATTTCTCAGTATTGTATCATTTAAAAAATGAATTTCAGCCAATTATTATAGTTTGAGAGGTGAACATGAGAAAGCAGTTGTTTTTCTACAGCGTTCACTTAAACTCAATCCTAATAATGCAGCAGCATGGACACTAATTGGTCATGAATTCATGGAGCAAAAAAATAATCCAGCTGCATGCCTTGCATATCGGAAAGCCATTGGTACCTCACATATATTGTTCTACATATTGTTATCTTTCATGTATTGAAACATACTGAGTTTGAAGTTAAACTAAATTCTGAATCACTGAAACGACAGGAACGCATTGAGTGCTGTTTCCTGCTATATGACGGGAATTAAAAATAAAAGTGTAATTTACTTTTCTTGTATTATTAGCGTCTAACTTGGACGAATGTCTCTTTCATTAAAATGATAAATTTAGAAGCTGATTCACACGATTATCGTGGCTGGTATGGTTTAGGTCAGCTTTACGACATATTGAAAATGCCTTCATATTCGCTTTATTACTATCAACAAGCTCATAAATGCAAGTAAGAGTTACTTTTTTCACAATGTTAATAACAAATCAAGAGATAATTGTTTGTTTCAAAAATCTTCTCAGATTGACTTAGCCAAAATTATGGTATTTGTAAAACAAGTTTGAAAAGGCAATCCTTATTGCATATAAAATTTGAAAACATAATTAAGGTAGATTGTATTCGAAGTGATCAGTTTCTATGATTTCTGCTTCCAATATGTATTGCTTTACAGACCGGACGACTCGCGTATGTTAGTTGCGCTGGGTGAAGTTTATGTTCGACTTAGTCAAATCCCCGATGCTCAGAAATGTTTCTTAAAAGCTTATAAAGTGGGAGACGTGGAGGGAACTGCGCTTATGTTACTTGGAAAGTAAAAAATATTTTTTTTATTATATTTTTTTGGTATTCGTTTATATTTATGTTCATGTATATAACACAATTCTAGCTTATTTATTTCTGTTATAGACTTTATGCAAAGTGTAACGACAATGATCAGGCTGCATTAATCTATGAAAAATATTTGAATGTTTATGGCGAAGAATTCGTAAGTTTTCTATCTTTTCTGTTTCAGAAAAGAAAACTTTTCATCGTTCATCCATAATGCTACTATCCTTAAAAAATCTATTTTAGACGGACGACTTAAATAATGTTGCAACATGTTGTTCTTTCCTTGCCAAATATTATCTGAAGAAAGGTGACCTGGATACAGCTACTCCGTTCGCGCAACGTTGCCTAGAATATGACAGCGTATGTTCATTTTTCATAGAATGTGCAGTGTTGGATTTATATATATATCCATTGTAGTTTATTGATGCCACCAATCAAATTCATTTTTAGACGAAAGAAGAGGGACGAAATACGTTACGTCAAATAAGTCAACTACATCATCGGCAAAGCGTATTGCCTGAAACACTTATAGCCGCATCAAATACAACACCAGTAGTAGCGATATATCCTGGAAGTATTCAGTGTCCGGGTATTCATGCTTTACCTACAAGAAATTCAACGTAAGTTATATTTCTTGCTAAATTAATGGACTAACTGAAACAGATGGATGAAGACACCTCCTACATAGAATTGGTTCCCGTTTTAATCATCCGGAATTGACTTTCGAATATATGTTTGTTATAGTCCTCTTCATGGTTTCCGAACACCAACGATCGAAGAAGGCGAAGCGGAAATGGTCATCTCGTCTGATACTTCCGATGTTTCCGACGAATCATCTTTGAATGCGTCATATTAAAATTAAGATAGGTTCCTTTTAAAGTTCAGTTTCTGTGTATATCCGAAATTACCTTTATTACTTGAGGAGCAGTACACATTCCGCCAGAATTCAACTGTGATTTAGTTAACATCATCCTACTTGTTTCGAAAGCGTGAAATTCTTCTTGCTAAGTTTTATACAGCAAAGTAGTAGGCTTTTAAAAAATATAAGGTGAACTTCATTGAAGGGGTCTTTATGTTTGATCTAATTTTCCTCTAGCAGTTCCTTGCATTCTAAAAAGTGTATCTTAAATTTAATGATATATTTCAGATCAGTTTAAGACCAAAAAAGCTCCAAGTTTATTGTACCTCTGCTATATTTTTAATTTGAGATCAGCCCAAACTGGTGTAGGATTGACTGGGATCCTTCTGTTAGTGTTAGGATTAAAAAAGCTTAGATGAACATTTACACTTTACCTTAATCGTAACTGTTTCTGCTTTATTTGTTTTTCATTTTCTACTTAAAATAAAATTAAATTGTTTTTCGATTAAATTGTCCATGCATTTATGTTATTTCCCTCGGTTTAAAATGTCAAGAAACTATTTTTGAATAAGTGTTTATCCAAGTTTTTATGCAAACATTAATTAGAGGATTCATTACTAGAATCACTGCAGTAATCAGCTAAGTTTTGAAGGGCAGATAATGATGGTGGTGCAGGTGAGACGGGTTGTAGTTTTCTATCTTTTTCTTCAAATTTTGTAAAATGTCTTGATGACATTTTATGACCTTCAGGAATGCCAGTTATGTCGTGAACTTCTGTCTTTACAGGCAATAGCTCATTTTTTTCCATTTCTTGTTTCTTGACAGCAACAATTCTTGATAAAAGTTCTTTTTGCGACGCTCTCTTGTGTGCCATCCTAATGCCTTTTCCTGAAGTATCTGTTTGCACATTCGCTATGTCAACAGATGAACAACTTGGTTTTTGGTCTTCTTCCACTGGTTCGTGCTTTATTTCTCGTTTCATATGAATTAATAAATCCATATCTTCATTTTCCTCATCCAGTATTCGTTTAACAATTTTACCATCTTCCATCCTTCCGTATAATTTCCGGATAAATTCTTCATCTTCTTTTTCCTGTAGCTGCAATGCCTGAAAAAATATCTCGAAATGTACCGAGGATAAATCGGTGGTGTCATTAACAGTTTTAAAATAACTCCGTTAATAAATAAATTTAACTCACCTCTGCTTGATTTTGGAAGTACTGATCTGGTCCAAACGTTTCATGGCGACGACTTGTCTCTTGTAATTCCTCTAATTTACCTGAAAGTTCATGTATATGTGGTTTATAACGGTAACGACTAGAAGGACCTCCAATTTAGATAACGACTAGAAGAACCTCCGATTTAGCATGCGCAGTATGGATTAAATAAGATTGGATAACATGATAGATCAATCAAGAGAAAATATGGAAATCTTGCGTAAATCAAGTTAATCAGTTTATTTATGACCAACAGTCGCCTGAAGTCGCTTGGAATGGTAGATTCGCCCAGTATTTTAGGATGCCGTATTGTAGATCTTCAGATTAAAATTTCACAGAGACAGATACGAAGCACTCATTTGAAAAAACGGTATCGACACAGTAGGGTTATGCAATGTTGCTAATCTCAAAAATGAGCCCATTCTATTACTATACACATCAACCCTCAAATGTGCAACTGCTAAATACTGCCGTAACAGAAAATGTCTTACTGGAATATAGCCATCACAGTAAGCATAACTCCCTTACAATCATTTATACCAATTCATTTACTTACCTAGTGCTTCCATTTCGGCTCGACTCATTTTTGTTCTTTTCTCGAGCATTTTCATTGGGTCTTTCTTTTCTTCCTCCTCCTTCGTTTCTTTTGCTTTCTCCTTTTGCTGATACAGCTTGAAGGCCTCGAAAAGGCGAGTTGCTCCATGTTCTTGCTGATAGTCACAATTTTCCAAATCCGTTTTAAATGTTATTTCAGCTAAACAGTTTGGGCATCTGTAAAGCACAACATGCGATTTTAAAAGTCTGTGATCGCATGTTCGATCACACATTTTGAAATTATAAACGAAACATGAAAAACTAAGCCGAAAATGAAGTGATCAAAAAAGACGAACCGGAAATAAAATCGGAAGATTTTTAGCCCCAAATAAGTCTCACCTTCTGCGGTTTCACGTCTCATATTAAACTTTTTTCCCTGAAATTGAATCCCGAAAATGATAAGACTAATGATACAATCCTTATATTTTATTCTATACTACTCTAATTATTTGTATAACTTCTGTCCACAGTAGACTACAAAGTTTCATGCTAATTTGCATTATAAAGCATTAAATCAAGGTCAATTTATATTTTCAATTCAACAATCATAAATATTATAGAAATGATTACAAACAAAGATAAATGAAATTAAGGTAAGCGTACCTTGTATATGTACTCATGGCAAGTATCACATTGCATATTATAAGGTGCCATTACACGTTGTACAAACTGTCTGTTACGTTGTCCTTTAGCTCGTGGGATTTTCGAGGGATCAAAGTCCGGTGGATAATATTTCTGAAAAATTTATTTCTCCGACTATAGAAAAGTTACAGCAAACTTACAGCGATGAATTAAACAAAGCTTTCTTATCAACTGAATCTCTGAAACTTGTAAAACTTTTCATTTTTATGTATTATATAAAATTTAAACAGGTAATTCTGTATTCGATGCTATTAATGATCATCACAACATAAAGATGAATGAGCTATTTGCGATACCATTAATCTTTCAGGAAAATCTTAAAATACAGTTCACTGTGCATCAAATTTGGATATTGCAATAAAAAAAAACTAACCTGGAAAACTTTCCGCTCCGTACCAGTCATATTCAATTATTCCTCAGGACACCTGGAATCACAACTCCAAAAGACTATAAATGAAATAGAATCATAGAAGTGCGCGGTCTGTTGAATAGAGAAACTATCTAGCTGGGATGAACTTTTTCATAAGGTAGTTCCAGTATCCCGCGTTTCCGCGTAATATGGTCGATATCTAAAAGTAGAAATCTTTAAGTAAAATTAATATTGGATTCAGTTTTGAATGTCGATAGTGAATAACTGTATCTGAATATAACAAAGGAGAAACTAGAAAATAGAATTCTCTTAAAAGAAAAAAGTCCTGAATGCACTGAAAAATGTTAACAAATTAATAAACAATGAAACAACAATTGGAAAGTTGTAGTACAATTTATCAATTAAAATAAATTTAAATTCTGGTAAATCTCGGACTGATAACTATGGAATAATTTCACTCATAAAGTTCCTTATCATAGAAATTGATGATACTTGCTATAGATAGCTGAACTGATGCTCATTGTGTCCTGTAAGTTTGAACAAATCTAGTTGAACCCAAACAGCTGATTTGTAAAAGGTAGATGAAAAAAAAAAGAAACTTGAGAACTAGTAACTTACATTTTATCAAGATAATATTTGAAAAGATTTTGAGCTTTTTTAAGAATGTATATTAAAGGAACTTCAAGCTTTCAGTTGCTAATTCGCTTATTGAAAAATAAAAGCCAAACTGATTGTTTTGCAATCACTTTGAATCTTTCACTTTTGAACACTTCAGAAAACTTCTGAATAGCTAAGGCTTTCAGATTAAACAGAGAGATGAGAATAGCAGGATAATCTTGCAAAATGACCTCTTACTACATTAACATCTGTGCCAAAACTGCTTGCTTGACAGCTAGTGATTATCAGCGATAACTTTTAGAGAAAATATTTATTTTCTCAACAATCGTCCAACTTTTGTAGCACTTGCATAAAATGATTTTGATAAAACTTTTTGATAAAACATTTCTCTATTTTGTTTAATTTTTTTGTGGCAACAATTGTTTAAATTATTAAAACGTTTCATGATCATGCAATCATTCTCCATAAAAAAAAAAAAAATTCAGAGGATAGAACAAACAATTCAAATTATTGATCTGAACTGATAATCTAGCTAGAAATTTGATTGTTATATCTATGTATGTGAAATAGAAATGCGCATTACTGTAGGTTATTTTTAGATAAAAAGGAACAAAGTACAAAACAGAGATATCAATCAAAAAATACTGTTGGGAAAGTATCCATGAATGAATTCTTGCATCGTTCATGAAGAAGTGTTCACTGTTTGTGATTTTCACCGTTTTTTTAATATCTTCACTATCTTCACCGTTTGTTATAACAATTCATAAATTTTAAGGTGAACTTTGAAAAAATTAAATTGTGACACAAAACAAAATTAATATAAAATTCCATTGCTTAGTAGCTCTTTATTTGCAACTATCTATTTAATTATCAATTGTGAAATTCTGTATGAATATCTACTACTCCGTATGAATGAGAAAAATTTAAGAAGAAAAGGAAAACTTGATTAAGTCATTCAATTTTGATAATTATGCAAATTCTATTCAATCTACGTACAACTGATTCTTCCAATTAATGAAATATTGAAATTAAAAAAAGAGTACAAAACTTCAAACTCGCACAAACCAATCATTATGTTATTTCTCAATATGGGCTTTGTTGGAAAAAATGTTTAAGAAAATTACTTCTGTCCAACAAGTTTCGTTAAAAACTTTTTTTAGTCCAAAAAATACAATTTTAAAAAGACATATACGCAATTTAATTATCATCAATATGAGAAATATGAAACATTCAAACTTTGCATAATATGCAAATATGCTTAAAATATTATTGTCAATAAATAATAAAATCTAGCAATATGGATGCATTCGTTTTCATACTCGAAATACATAGAGGGGAAATTGGGAAGGAATCAATTTATTATCAAATAATTCGCAGGAATAGACGTTACGATCAAATTGTATTATTGCCGTAGCAATCAACGAATCATTTCTCTTCTTCATTGGATAATTTCTTTCAGTTTGGTTTCATTGCTTAATTTTTTCCTACAATGATTTTATTTGCAATAGAAAAACCTTTCTCCTGTCCGTTAATTTTCTTTTAAATTTTCTCCTATTGATCTTATAAAGGCATTACTCTCATTTCATAAAACTATTAGACAAAGGATTTTTATTGATTTGGCTTGAATAAAATCTATCCTAGTTGGCTGATTTCATATTCATTTAGATGAATGAATATTAGTGAAGACAATACTTTGTTTACGTTAATCCATTGTTAATACGAGCGATAACTTCATATTAAATTATTTATTGAATCTGAGGTGTACAAATGAGTCGCATTACCTTCATATTACTTTTTAATCCTCGCATTACCTTTATATTGGTTTTTAATCCTCGCAATACCTTTATATTGGTTTTTAATCCTCGCATTACTCTCCGCTCATGCTTCTATCCTTTATTTACTATTATTAGCATATTCTGTAAATATTTTCACTCTCTAAAGGACAGCTACATAATTATTGAGATCATATTGGTATGGGTGGCACATGAAAGTATTGAAGACTTCTACATTTTTAAATTATTTGATGAACTATCTCGTCATAATCAGAAGATATCATACTCAAAGATAGTTTAGAAAAACTACAGCTAATTAAAGTATGACCAAGACAAATGATGTAATCTGTCTACCGAAATGAGCGGAAATTAATCCCAATGATATTTTGCTGATATGCAGATTTGTGCTACTAATGTTTTTCGGTCTTAATCATTAAATATTCATAAGATCATTTCTATCATTGAAATCTTTACCATTTTACATTCATAAATCGTAATTTAATCGCTCAAATTAATTTGGGAATTGGTTGAATTGAATTCGAATAATCTAAACTTTCAGAGAATCTTTATTTGAGTGACAGAAATGTACCGTACGTTTTTTACTTTTAATATTATAATCATTTTTTTTTTTTTTACTCTATTAAACATTTCGAAGTTTACAATGACTGTACGAATTAAAAATCTCTGATTTGTGTTAAAGCGTTCTTTTAACAAACAAATGATGGAGTGATTCATAGAGAAGAAAGTTGTCATTTCCAAAATTGTTGAACACACTATGCTTAGCGACCACTCCTCTCTAAAATCATTTTTTCTTCTTAATTGCTTTTTTCAATTTCATACAATGATGACGCATAGTATACTTTTTCATAAATGAATGCTTAAATTAGTAATGATTGTGGAAATAGAAAATATACTTGAGTGAAATTTTATAATGAAATATATTTTATGATCATTATCAAAACAAATTTATTTCCTTATTTTTATAATTACACTGACCACTTGTTTTTTTTCTTTTTTGTTTTTTTTTTTTTTCCTTTTATTTGCTCAGATGTATAAATAGGCATAAAAGTGATGATAGTATACGAATTCGATCTATGATAGCATATCCTTCTACTGGAAGAATTTCATTCTCATATAGGTCTCATCCTATATTTCACAGTCATTTAGTTTCTACATTTTGACAACTGCTTAGTAATTTAAATATTTTCGTTGGTTGTAAAGAGTGCAAAAATTAGAAACAATTTGATGCAATTGTTTTAAATGAAAGAATAATAATATGGAAAACAAAATAAAGACTATTTAGGTCAGTAGCTATTTGTCTTGAAGATGAAGTTAGAAAGCTTAACTGTAATATTTAAAATATTTAATAATCATTTTCTCAAATAATTGTCAAATTAGAAAAGATTCTTTATGTATGAACATTGTAACGTCGCTTTAATTGTTTTTTTTTTTTTTTTTTTACAACATCCTCGTAGGTCTTTGCGATAATTTCGAAATTATTGCAATTTAATGGCACAAATTCAAAATGTTCTGTAAAGCTCATAAAAGTGCCATGAAGTTTTTGTTGTCTTGATAAGCAAATCCTGATAATTCGCTCTTTTTTGCTTATAAAAATTTTGAAACAGCGTCACACTTGAAAATAGGCTCATTACATCATTTATTCTATAATACCATCTACAATATTGTCTACTGGGATGGTCATTTCACTTAGGAGCCGTGTTTTTAGTGAGAAATGCTTTTTTGGTGGGTTTTTTTTTTTAAATATAGAATTTTTGATTTTATCAATAAGGAAATGAAATGTGAAATTAGTGTTGTTTGGTGTTTGATGTCATTTGGTATAAGAATTAATTGATATCGATTACTAATTAATATCACGAAATATTGAAGGTAATTAGATGAATTAATAATAGAATGGACGGATAGAGAAGTTGTTGAGTGTAGCAGGTTGTTACAGTTTTCCACTGAAGATCGATCAAGTAGTTGATAATTGTTACTTCAGACTGAATGAAATTTATTCAAATTGATTGGGAAGAATGGAAAGGTTGGAGAAAGGAAGAAAAATGATAGCTATGGTCAGTGATAATAGCTATAGTCTATCAGGCAGTGAAGTTGTCGGCCAGCCAGCCATTCTTGATTTCTGGCAACTTTTTTTATTTCATTGAAATTCCTATTCCGAGTGGAAAAAGTTAATACTGTAACCGATAAGATAATAGTTTCGTCGGGGGACATATGAATGTTTTTATTGCAATTATTATTTACATATTCTTAATTAGGTTTTCTTAATTAGATTATTATTTGTATATTTTTAATTAGATTTTCTTAATTAGATCCTTATGATATCAGCAAAAAACTATACTGAATAACAAACTTTGAATGCTCAAAAAGCTTACTGTTTGCGTAATATTTAAAAAATGTGATAAGATATAGTAAATAAATTTCAACCATCATTAAGTGCTTCTTATATTTCACATAACATATTAGTCATTTTTTATGAGCATAAAGGAAATGTTTTAGCTTGTTATTATGGCCGATATGGTTGAATGTCCTGGAAAATTGCATCTTTCAATCCCCACTAATTAGGATAATTAATAAGCAAGGAATTAAGCAATATCCATTCACTGTAAAATTTTTCCAAGTATAAAACAAACATAGACGAGACAATGAAGCCAATGGACTTACAGGGAATTGAATAATTTAATAATAAGCATGGAAATTATTAAATCAAATTATTAAACCATTATTAAATTACTGTAGCATAATTGATAAAGAATAAGTACTGCACACGGGGATTGATAGGAATCATCCGATATATTATTCAAGACAAGAAGTTCATATTTTATATTTTCAAAGTGCTCATTTAGATATATTTTTCTTGGAAGCTTAACATATTCATTCTCTCTTATCATTCTTATTTTTGTTTTAAAGCATTTTAGTTGTTGAATTTTATAGAATTTATCTGTCATTATGATTAGAAGATAAAAAGATGCATTCCTCTTTTTGTACTACTTCTATAGCGATTTGACTTTTCAAACAATGGTGATTTATAATGAATTCCAGAGAAACGATCCAGCTCAACGTGATTGGGCCGGGTAGGGACAGGTGGTGGACTTCGTTGTTGCAAGATAGCAATGAACATTAACGCAGAACTAAAACATGCTATCCATGTAGCTTCCTTTTTCTGTTGGCTTATATTATTCGAAGTCATATGTGGTACCATACCTTTTTTCTCACAAACTCGAAGCAGATATATCACAACTGCATCGCTTATTGACAGGTTTGCTTCAAAACATTTATGTTTGTTTTAAGGTGGCAGAGCAAGAGAACATTATTTTTGAAAATTTCAATGCTTCAATTTTGTCATACATTGAGTCTTTAACTTTGGTGAATTTTAAGATTTTAGTTTATTTAGAATAAAGAATTGTAGATTCTTAGGATTTTTATCTTTGGTGAGTAATCGGCAAAAATGCTGGAAGTTTTTGAAGTTGTAGAAATTTTTTTACAATGCGATAAACTTTTTTCTAGTCATTTAAATGTCTATTTTTTTTTTTTTTTTTTGGATTAGTTTTTTCACTTTTCTCACGGCTTTTTTTGATGCTTTTTTTGCCTGCAATCCATAATATGAAAAAAAACTTTCCTTTGTATCTCATACGATGCAACTTTTTGTAAGAAGATTAAGCTGTGTTTTATGATCTACATTTGAACTGTTTATGTTTGAATATTTAGGTACGGGTATTTTGGTACAATCATTCTTTATGTCATACGTGTTGCATCGCTATTAGTTTTACCTCAATGCATATTTAATATGCTTGGTTTGGTGCTATTCAATGGGTTTCGAGAAAAGGTCAGATTAAAGGCTGCACCGTTGTTAGCCCCACTTGTTTGTTTCCGAGTAGTAACACGTGGTGATTACCCGGAACTTGTAAAGGTATTATTTATTTTGCAAGAATTTTTTTTTTTTTTTTTGAATAATTGTTATTCATTATGCTTAATTTCGATACTTTAATCAATAATTTCATCTTTCAATGTTCTAAGAATTGCAGCAGAATGTGAATTACAACATGATAAAGTGTCGGGAAGTCGGAATGGAAAATTTTTTCTTTGAGGTGGTTACGGATAAAGCGATTTGCTTACCGGGTAAACCTCATCTTCGAGAACTTATTGTTCCAAGTGCTTATAGGTATATTTTTGAAGTTCTGATGGGGGACATAGATAATAATTGCAGACACTGTTAAATTGAGGATATTTAAAATAATGCTTTGTCTTATTTTTTCTGATTCTTTTATAATTTATTTTTGTTAGGACAAAAAGTGGAGCTCAGTTCAAGTCGCGAGCCTTGCAGTATTGTTTGGAAGACGGTGTAAACATTCTTCAGGATGATGATTGGATTGTACACCTTGATGAAGAAACTTTATTAACGAATAATTCGGTTCAATTTTAGTTTACTGTTTTATTTTCGCCATTTTTATCTCCTTAAGCTCTTTCATAAACTTAATTATTATCAACTGAATAATTATTTTTTTCTTATTTGTTAACAAAAAATGCCTTTGTCATTCTAAATCGTCTGATTTTATAAGTCTAAATGCCTTTGTCATTCTGAATAGTCTACTGAGTTCATGGGAACTTTCCAGTGATCTAATGTAAGACATATGGTGACACGATCATATCTCTAATATCTTCACGATTTCTTAAAAATGGCAATTTTCGAAAGTTCTTAAATTGTTTCATTGAATCCTAACTTTGTTATAAGTGATTCTCTTTGTGGATTAAAAATAAAATCTTTATTTCACTAATTTAACTAAGTTTCAGATTTGTGGTATATTAAACTTTTGTGAGGATGGAAAACATCAGTTTGGTCAAGGAGTAATTACTTATGCTAGTGGCGATATAGTTAATTGGATTACAACTTTGTCAGATTCGTTTCGGTGTGTTTTCACTCTTTTATTATTTTAAAAATGATTAGCTTTTTATTGAGTCGGCATTCTTTTCTGCTTGAATTTCTGAAGGGAAGGGAGTTTTCGATAATCGAGATATTAATTTGATTACAGCGTGGCAGATGATATGGGAAAACTGCGCTTTCAATTCAGATTCTTTCACAAACCACTTTTCGGTTGGAAAGGTTCATTCGTCGTCACCAAGGTAAAGCATTCAAATGTCTAATGCTTGCGTTCATCGGCAAAGCATCAGTCATTATAAGTGAGGCATTATCTTTTTTACCATAATTTTTGTCAATACGAAAATCGCTCTTGCCTTTAACTTTATACTATGTCTTCTTAATTAACTCTAGGTTGGAGCTGAACGTAGGGTATCGTTTGATCATGGCCGTGAAGGTTCAATAGCCGAAGATTGCTTTTTCAGTATGATTGCATTCAGAGATGGATATACATTTGATTTTATTGAAGGTTTGCAGTGTAATCTCTTTTGTTTTTTAGTTCGGTTCCATCCTTTAGTTTTTTAAGTTATTGGAATAGCATCACAGGTTACGTCGTATACGTTGACCAGCGGTTTTACCGAAATGAATCAGCCTTTGGTTTTTTTATCATTTTCTTTTCATTTTTTTGATGCACAGCTGTGTTATTCAGGCGAAATGCTTGAAAAAAGTCCCTTTACTTTTTGGGACTTCTTACAACAACGAAAGCGATGGCTCCAAGGTATTTTTTTGACCGTACATGCTAAACAAATCCCAGCGAAAAATAAAGTAAGTGTTCTTTTTTGACTTGTTAGATTCTGTTACTTTTAGATATATATATTTAAAATATATTTTAGAAAAAAAAAATTGCAATAAGTTTGCAATTTTAAGCAATTCGAGACTTCTGGAAGCCGGCAGTTGTAGCCGAAATGACTTTGCTCAGTTATTAATTATCATTATATCAAATGACAAACAACAGAAGTGGTTATAGATTAAGAGATTCTATTGACTCTTGAAGTTAATATATGTTACTTGCAGATATTATTAGGACTGTCTTTCTACGCATGGGCATCAATGCCAGTAACTACTATGCAAATGTATCTCTTTCATGCATTCCCACTTCCATCATGTTTTATATTTGATTTCTCGGTTGCATTTGTTGCAGCCGTCAATCTCTACATGTATATATACGGCGTGCTGAAGAGTTTTTCTCACAAATATAGGTTTGTTCATCACTTTTCTGCGTGAAGTCATGATTCGGAAGCTTCTTGAATATTTAACAATGCCATAAGCGTATTTCCTACTTTGGTACTACGGATTTCTAGTAGCGAAATCACATTCCGCGCAAAGTTCATAAGAAATTAATATTTTTCATTTCGTATTTATGTATGTTTGTCTGCTAAATATTACAGCAGGATCTTCGAGCCAATAACATTTTTATTCTTAAACTAAGCAAATTTCTTCAAAAATAATCAAAATTGAAATGTGAAAAATTTTAAAATAATAGGATTTTCCTGTTGAAGAATTCGGGTATTTCTAGCAATCAATTTCGAATGAGTCGTTTACAATATATAATTCAAATTTTTAATTTGTAATTCGCATTTTTGGAGCTGACAGAAGAGTTGTTAGTTTTTGTGGAACACATATCAATGAAAATATTTCTGAAATTTCAAAGAAATTGCAGGCATAGTCCAGTACGATTGTGCTTGTACATGGTTGGTGCATTATTAACGATACCATTTAATGTGTGCATAGAGAATATAGCAGTAATATGGGGAATGCTTGGAAACAAAAATGGTTTCTATGTTGTAAAGAAGGATGAAAGAATGATTTCTGTGCTGTGAAGAAGATACTGCGTAGTCGTTTTGCTGATGGGCAAGAGAGTGTATAATTTTACGCACTATCTGTTATTCTTATTCTTACTACTAGCAATAATTTACATCTAGAAAAACTATGAAAAAAACAGCGAAACCAGAAATTCTACGTTTTTTTTTTGCAATCTGCATATTCTCACTACATTATTGTTAATTTGCTATTGCATGTTTTTCTTTCGACAATTAGGAATTGCGATTACATAACTATATAAATATTTAGGATATTTAAGTTTTGAAGTTTAAAACTAGAGCATATCAAAATTTCGATAAAAAACTGTGTAAAATTCTAGAAATGGAAAAAGTATAGAAAACTTTTAGGAGTCTGAAAATTAATTTAAAACTGAACTAAACTCATTAATTTTGTTATGAAATTGTTATTTGAAAGAGAAGATGATTTCATCTGCTGTTTGTGATGAATATTGCATAATTATTTGCAATTAATATAAAACGCTTATAAAATTACTACATTAGAGTTCTTATATTTTTTTCTCCGATCTTACTTTTAGTCTTATTTATATATCCATTTGTGATCGGATGAACTTGGTAGAGAAATATTGAGCAGCACAGTTATGAAGTATGAAGGAGAGAATGTAAGAAGAATATCTCGCAGATGTAAAGTGTTTGCATATGTAATGCAAATCCGCATTCGTAGAGTCACAATAACGATTCATTTAAATTTTTTAGGGAAAGAGAGTATTTAATTTTGAAAATTAGACGGAAACTCATCATAGATTGGAAAGGATACATATGGTTCGAATGAGAGATTAAAATACCACATGTTTTTGCTAATAAAAATAAATGGGACATTTGTTAGAAATGTTTTTATTGAATTTTATTTGTGCCTACAGCTCAAGTAAAGATATGTGACTTACTGTGTGATCTCAAAAAAAATTATATTGTTCATTTTTCGTTTCTTGCCTTCGAATAATTTACATGTCTCTGTAATCTTTCGTCGATGCATTTTTTAATTGCTCGTAATAGTTATATCCCACAGTTTCTTCAAACCATTATAACGAAGCTTTTTGTATGCATTTTAACGTTCAGTAGATTTTCAAGTTATATCCCACAATTTCTTCAAATCATTGTAACGAAGCTTTTTGTATGTATTTTAAAATTCAGTAGATTTCGAAATATTTTACAAGTCCATAGCCTTTTTATTTCTGTAAGCTATTTACGAATTTAGAAGACTTATTGTATGGTAATTACCCAGAATTGACTAATTGATATGATACTTTTAATGTTTATGTTATATATTATAATTAGAATTGTTTTCATGTCAGTGGGTATAGACGGGTGTTAGCTGGTAATGTTTTAAAGGGATGAGTCGCACAGTATTGTTTTTATAGTGTTATTGCAAATTGAGATTTCTCTCGTTCATAAGCTGTCATGAAAATTACTTTGATATTTTTACATGTTTAGCCTTTCTTAATCGACTCCAATAGCTAATGAACCAATGAGAACCTGAGGTATTTTACGATTGCGCTGTTAAAACTCATTTTTCTCAATTAATTGTGCTATCTAGTTCATATTGCAGAAATATTGATAGAAGTCGTGGGTTTTCAAAATTCATATCGTGATTTATTGCATGAAGAGTGGATTATATCTCTTCGTAGAATGTAGTTTAATTTTTGAGTATAGTTTAAACTTGTCCAGTTATTGGTTTGATAAGGGTGACATTTCGATCCAAACTTACAGCTTCATTCAGAGATTCCTAGTAATGTTTTCTTACATTTTCATTTTCTTGAGTAAAAATCTGATTATAAGATAGTATATGCAATTTTTGTCGCTCATTTGTTCATTTTGGACAAGAACTTCACTTTTTGTCTCACTATGGACTCTAAAATTTGATTTTCTATAGCGTTTAATTTTGTGCGCTGCCGTGTTTTTATGCCATTCTAATTTGATAAGTTCTTCATATTGTTTGCTTTATTCATTACTTCAGTTGAACATTAGTCCAGTTTCGATTCATGGACTTAAGTTAGTCATAATTGATAATGTTGAAATCAATTTGGCGTCTTAAAATTCTTAAATTCTTAAGAATCTTAAATTCAGAGTCTTTTTATTGTCGTCATGAGGAATTATCTAAGTTAATCATATATGATTTTGTGATAGATATTAATAGCGCTATATCGCATTTAGTTTTTTGACTTGTTTTATTGAACAATAATTGAAATGATATTACGAAAGCTTACAGTGTATGCTTTCACTTTTTTTTTGTACAGCGCTCTGAAATCAAATTATTTACGCTTTACTCATACTTGTAAATTATCTTTATATCTTGCTACTGTTTCTATCAAAAAGCGCCTTATTCCTCTTGCAAATTTATCTGTGGTCTTATATGTCTTGGGGTTGGTGCACAAAATAAGGCAAAAAAATCATAATTTACCTGATGCTTTTGTATTGATATGTGTTTTTCCTTCAGCGTATTATGATAACGGCATAGTTGCGCTCTTTAAATCTTTTTTTCAAGCATTTTCTTTTCATTTGCTGTAGTTTATATAAATTTTATAGAATAAAAATATTTTACATGCTCTTACTATATCCTTTTCATTGCAAAAATGGATTTTGTTACAGCTTACTAATAGACATTACCAATCATTTGTTGTTGAAGACATAATAGTTATGCATTTTAATCTGCCAAAACTTCCTTTTTTCATAATTTATAGATATTACCAAATAACATTCAAGAAAATATCAATAAATAACATGGACGAAACATAGGCTTGATAGCATGAAAGGTTAACAAAATATGCACACACAATACGCTTATTAGCCAAAAGAACAAAGTCTTCAAAATATATTCAATTTTCTTTAATGGCATAATGTTGCCAACATCGATATGTTCAAGGTTCAAAACACAACGAAGTTCAAAAATAGATACAGGATAATTCAACGATATAAAAAAAGAAATGTAGTGGAAATGAAAGAGTAATATTTGTAAAATTTTTAAAATTTTTAAATTTTTAAAAAAAATTTAAAAATTAAATAAATTTTATTACTACAAAATGGAATTACCTGTTAAACAATCTATTGTAATCATCAATGATTCAACGTGCAATATCATCAACATCAAGAAATGGTACAATAAATCTTTAGTTATAAGTTAAAAATCTAAGCATAAATTAAAAACACATAAAAACACAATTTAAGCATGAATTAAAAAAAAAAAAAAGCATGGATTAAAAACACAATAAATTTGGTAAGTTTCTCTTTCATAGTTGTTTTTTCCTCTATCAGCTTTTCCAATCAGTAAAATTTAGAATCCTTCGTAAAACTGTAAATTTATATATTTCATGAAGAGTTTATGTGTATGGATGTATATGTAGCCTAGAAATAAAAGATTAATTTCCTCTAATAGGAAAATTTGCCTGCTAAAAAAATCATGGCTTATTTTTTGTTTCCAAAATTCCAATTAAATAAAAATTTTAAAAATTTCTAAAACGATTTTCATAATGTACTTGTAATGAACAAAAAGATGCAAAATATTGGTAATGAAGGATTCGAAGATAAATATACTGGGGAATCCATAAACGTATCGGAATTTAGAGAAAAGGTAAACGATAATAAACTAAAAAGATCGAGTATTACAGAGAGAATTTAAAATTTAAATAAAGAAGAGCCAAATATTACCTATCACTTGTCTCAACTAAAAAGCCTATACTGCTAAAAAACTGTTAATAGACAATATGGCAAGCTTTTTGCTGATACTATTTAGATAATGTTTAGCAAATTAGTAGATAGAGAATTTGATGGAAAAAAAAAACAAGCAACAGAGAATTGTTGCAATTATTTCTACATCCTCAATCTAACATTTAAAAATTACACAGAATGTCATAACTTAATATCAATGCTTCATTTTTTAAATTTTTCACAGAATCTCGATAGTTTGAAATATAGCTATCTATTCAATTTCTCATTCTTACTGTACATATTAGGACAAAAGGTTGTTGTCTAATTTAGGCACCAAAAATCGATGCATTTTTAGAGTGTTTCTTAATTTATTACATTATTTGCTATTTGGAAGATAATTGAATTTATTCATCTTCAACTTCATTTTGTACAATTTTCAAAATTTATCCAAAAATGAAGATTTTAAAAATCATAGCAAAGTTTACACAGAAATGAGGAACATTCTGCATAAATGAATGCTTGAATAGCTGAAATCGAAAGATCAAATGACTTGTACCAATGAGCCAAGCAGATGCTTATAGTCTCTTACTATCCATCAAATTAATTAATTTATTTCTCATCAATTAATTATCATATCCAAAATATCCGGAATATCCGAAAGAGGGATATTCGAAAAAAATTTTCCCCAAAATTAGTCCTAGAATCGCTAGAATTGCTCGCTTCCCTCAGAATAGCTGGAATCTTCATATCAAGATTTCAATGAGTATAATTGGGTCTTGTTTGTTAAATGAAGTGTAGATAGTGAATGTGTACTACAAATGGGTCATTTCTGGGTAAGCAGATTGGCGTTCTGAGATGAATCAAATGTTGAGTTAAAGTGCTGAATTTCTTGCTAATAGCTCAAAGAGTCAAATATGTAGTCGCTATAAATGTTGTAATTGATATATACGAACAAAATATGCTAATTCAGTAATTTCATTTGAATGTCTTCTTCATATTGCTTATTTTCATTGAAATCGGAATTAACTGCAATCACTCTGCACCACAGAACTGATTCTCTTATTTATCTGTCTCTTATCCAACAAAACCTATGTCAGGTCATGGGAACTTTCCTGAAATCCTGAAATTACCACAATGATTGGATCGGCCACTTGCTTGTTGTTGATCTGAGCTGTCAGTTCTGCAATAGCAATTTAGTAAGCAAATTCATTTGGAATTACTGATTGAATGTGTATTTATATTAGCCTTTTTAAGCATCTCGTAACTAAGCAGTAGTCACGTATCTGAAAAAAGACCTTTTTGCCGATGGATTTTTCATCAAAAACATTTTTCTTAACGATCTATTTTTCTATGTTTTTATAATATGAATGTATTTTATATTTTTTAAATTGATTTTTTAAATTATGGATTAATTAATTTACTAATATCATGAAGCGAGAAAATTGTGACAGTAATTTATAAGTAACTTTGTCATACAGTATAAGTAATCTTTGCTTGTAGAAATGGGTAGAACATCGAAAGATAAGAGGGATATATATTATCGGTTGGCGAAGGAAGAAGGATGGCGTGCCCGTAGTGCGTTTAAATTAATGCAAATTGACGATGAATTTAATATATTTGAAAGTGTGAATTTTGATTATTTAATTATTGTCAAATGCAAAATGGACAAAACTTATTGTAAAAAGAAGCCTATAGGATAGTTGTATTTTGCAATGTTTGAAATATGATTAGATTTATGTAATTAAGAAAATTCAAATCTATCCTGAAATCTATTTCAATTCATCACAAAGTTCTGTAGAGGAGATACAGTAATAGTCGCTTAATATCGGACATATGTTTTAACTCAGATGTGATAAAAAGACTTGCACTGAAAGGCTTGTTAAGTCGCGTAACACAGATTTGAATATTAGATCAAATATAATGGTTTAAAGATTGTACTAAAGACTGCCTGACCATTTGAAGACCGCATGACCAACTAATTATAATTATATATCCAAATTGCATCACATTAGATTTTGATGTTTTTGAGAAAAACATAAAGGTAAAATTTAATACGAATTAGTTTTTTTTAGATAAGTGAATTTAAAATTTAAAATTTTGTGTAATATTAATAATTCATAGAAGTAATTGGTTTCCTAAAAGCTTTCTAGGTGTTCAGCGCGTTGTTGATCTATGTGCCGCACCTGGAAGTTGGAGTCAAGTATTATCAAAAAAAGTGTATTTTGCTCAAGATGAAGAGAAGCGGAAGAATGTGAGTCTTACAATTTTGCGACTTTTTTTTTCCTAGCAATGAAGATTACAATCAAGAAAATCTTTTCATGTCCATACTTTGTATTTGTTTTAAATTACAGATACGTATAGTCGCTGTTGATTTGCAACCAATGTCACCACTTCCTGGCGTAATTCAACTTCAAGGCGACATAACCGAAGTTGGTTTTCTTTTTTACGGGCTCCTTGGATGTTTGGTTTCTTCAAACATTTTTTCCCTAAAAATCACTGCTTTGAAATTGATATTTCATAAATTTCAGGTTTCTACAGCCGAGAAAATTATCTCTTATTTCGAAGGCTTAAAGGCTGATTTGATTGTTTGCGATGGCGCTCCTGATGGTAACACTTAATATTTGATTTCATATAATATTGAAATTATTTTTGTTAATTTCTTTTCGGTTACGTTAAATTGGATTGTTTCAGTAACCGGGCTACATGCGCTAGATGAATACATGCAAAGTCAACTTGTTTTAGCAGTAAGTATTAGTCAGTGATTATTATTATGAACTTATTATTAGTCTTCACGGAATCTCTTTTAATTTGTTTCATTTATCAGCATTTAATTCAAAAAGTAAATTGAAGCCATTGTTTTTAGGCATTGAATATTGCAACATTTGTATTAAAAGAAACAGGGACCTTTGTTGCTAAGGTTTGTTCATTTCCTCATATTTTTCTGAATTTTTCTGCTTAAGTTTTTACAGTACAGTTTAAAATCTGATAGCGAAGTTTTGCAAACTTATTATACTTAAAAATTTGAATTTAGATATTTCGCGCACGTGATATCACGCTATTATATGCGCAGCTGAAAATTTTTTTCAAAGAAGTCTATTGTGCAAAACCAAGGAGTAGCCGACAAAGTAGTTGCGGTGAAAAAAATTAATCTTGTATTTTTTTATTTTTCCAGGAGTACAACATATGAAAATGCATTGCAGATCTGAATAAAATTTTGCTTTTAATTTCAGAAGCATTCGTCGTTTGTAAAGGATTCAGCTTGCCGAAGGAGTACACACCAACAATGAAAAATCCAATGTTATGTGCAGACTATGGTAAGTAAGAGATTACTTTCCAAAATCTTTTCCCAAGTTGCTGATGTACTTTAAAACTTCTACTTTTTGCTCAGCTTGTTATGAAAATATTATGAAAAAGCATGCGCAGTGACTTCAGATGCGGAAACGAACAGTTTAGTAGGATCCAACCGTCTTCTGGTACCCTTCCTTGCTTGTGGCGATTTGTCCGGTTGGGATTCAGATCGGACTTACGAGCTCGAATTACCAAATTTTTCAAATGGAGCAGAGCAAGGAAGATATGAATACAGGCCAGTTGTGCAGCCTCCTACGGAACCCGCCTATAAAGTAAGATTTCATAATGCATTATTGAGTTTTTTGTATTATTGGAAAACTTTTTTTAATTTTAGAAGGCATGTGCATTGAAGAAGTCTGGCAAACTTGCTAGGCCTGAAATGGAAAACCCATTCTTGAAATGTGAAATCCCAACCCGGAAGACAGCAGAGAACAAAAAGGAATTGGATTCTGCTGGAAATTTAGGGATTGGCGATGAGTTAGCTGAAGCATTTGCGGAATGCTTTGTTTTTAATGATTAATATTGATTTAGAATAAAATGTTGTTATAAAAATGTTTTTTTTCTAAAGTAATTATTTTTGTTCATCCGAAACATTAAATCAGCTGCAGTCCTCAGACATTCCAACACATCTATTTCCAGACTCTCTTACGAAGTATATTTCCTGGTCATCAGAATTTCTTTTGCAACTACATTTTCTGCAAATTTCTGAATTTCGAAAATATTTGCATTAAAATTGTATATTTTTTCAGTGATGGTTATTTTTATTCTACAATGATTCCTTCTATTAAATTTCATTATGTTGTTATTTCAATAAATTATTCTAAATGTTCCCACGCTTCTTACATAATGCTTATCGACTTTCATCAACTTTCATGCTACCGTGAATCAAACCATTCAAAAAATTAAAGGCAATTAGAAACATCAGATTATTTTTTGTGGGACAGTGTTTTTTAATTATTATGTATGAAAAAGCAGTGATGACAAAGAAGGACAGTATCTCGTATTGAGTAATTAATTCTTTATAACTGTAGATTAAATAACGAAATTTTGAACAGTAAGAGAAAGGATTATTGAGAACTTTATGCGAATTTTTTGTATGTTTGCTAATGCAAAATTTTAAATATATGATGTTGTAGTACGGATGAGATTATGGAGCAAACTATTTTGCATTTCTCGAGAAGCTACTGCAGAATATCGACCAATGATTGGTTTAGAGATACATGCTCAGATAATCACCAGGTTTTCGAATGATTTTTTGTTTCTGAAACGATACTTCTGATGCTTAGTGCAGCTTCATTTGTTTTTGAGTACTTACAGAAGTATTAATTCTTGCATGGAGAATTAATTTAACTCTATTATTGTTCACTTCTATTTATCACTGTTCACAGTTAGAATAATCTCATATGAAATGAATATGACATGACGGCTTTCTATAACTTTTTTAATTTTTAAATTCCGAAAAGTGAACATTATTAAATGTCATCAAAATTTATATAGGACCATGCAGTTGATTAACAAGGACTTAAGTCCGAAGCAGAATTGCTAAGAGGCAAAAGATGAATAATATCTTTAAATAATTTCTAATAGTTTTTTATAGTTCTCTTTAAAATACGTTAAAAAGATATCCTATTTGCTTGTTCTATGTAATGAAATAACTGCTAGTTAACTGACAAGGACTTAAAGCTTTTGGATCTTTTGACCAAAAAATTTGTCGTAGTAATATATACTTTTACAAACTTTCAGAACTAAGTTGTTCTCGGCGGCAACGTTTGATAATGATGCTCATGCAAATTCATCTGTTGCATTATTCGACATGGCAGTTCCTGGTACTCTTCCTGTCCTCAACAAAACTGCCCTAATGGTTAGTGTTTTATTCGATAACTTTTCATTTACTACTTGTTTTTATAGCTCATATTTATGGCTTCTACTGAAATACACAAGTAATTGTTGTCTAACCTCTATGAATTATTTCTAAAGAATTCATTAAACAACAGAAATACTACGGTAAAGAAACTGGAATGTTAAGGACACAGTTAATAAATATATAAAATAGCGCAAAACCAGTTGAAAAAAAAGAACCAAAATGATAATCTTTCGAATGATTCGTTTAAAAGATCAGTCAAACAAAATTGAGCTAATGTTTCCAAATAAGGATTCTGAATGGTTAGATAGTGGTGGCGAAAAAGTTTGTGAAAAAGTGTAATATCTTTACGTATATGACTAGTTTTCTGAAAAAATACAATCATATGTTGAGTATTGTATTTTATGATCCTAATGAATAAAATAGTTAAAACAATGAAACAAAACTTTCATATAAATCTCTTTCAGAAAGGTATTATGACGGGTTTGCTATTAAATTGTACGATACCGGAAAGATGCCAGTTTGTACGTAAACATTATTTCTATGCAGATATGCCAGCTGGCTATCAGATCACTCAGCATGACCATCCTATTGCTTATTCTGGTTTCTTTGAATTTTACGTCCACTGTAATGATAAGGTAAATGTTTTTTTTTGGTTATTATTATTTTGGATTCTTTTGCTTATATGTAATAGTATGAATGATATTCATTACAGTCATTTATTCCGTACAAAAAACGTGTAGATATTCTGAGAATTCAATTAGAACAGGATAGTGGCCGTACAATTCACGATCTCAATAATAATCGCTCATTAATCGATCTAAATCGAGCCGGTAATAATTATCTTTTCTCTCGCATTTTGTTTTTCTTTCTTTTTTTATAAATAACAAAGTTGAAAGTAGGATTTACTTTTAGAATTTTTAGTATAATTATTTTCCAGGAGTTGGTTTATTAGAAATAGTGACTTCGCCAAGTATGAATTCCGCATTAGAAGCTTACTGCTTCACTGAACAGCTACGTTTGACTCTCATGGAAAATGATTTATGCGGAGGAGAAATGCAAAGTTAGTATTTTTATCCAATTAAAAATTTCCCTTTGCCTATCTTTTGCTATCAATTGAACAGAAATTTATATAGGAAAAGAAAAGTCATTTAAATTGAATGAATGTGTTAAAGAGGCTCAATTTCGAGTGGATGTCAATGTTTCACTTAGTAAAGATAACGCCGATGAAAGCGGTATTCGAACGGAAATCAAAAATTTAAATAGCTTACGTATGGTGCGTACAGCTATTAACAATGAAATAGATCGACAATGTGAAATCCTTAGAGCAGGAGGCGTAGTATTGAATGAAACACGTACTGTTGATTGTGATGGGTTGGTTGTTTGCATTTTTTGATTTCGTCAGGAATTTTTTTTTTCTACCATAAATTAACCTTTAGAACCATAAAAAGATTTTTTTTTACATTGCTCGTTTCAAATGGATTATATTTCAGTAATACGATTGCAATGAGGGAAAAAGAAATTGAAACAGATTACCGTTTTATGCCAGAACCTAATCTTCCTCCTGTACACATTAAACAAGAATGGATAGAGAATTGTCGTTCAGTACTTCTGAAACCGCGCTATTTGAAGAATATCGAAAAATATGGCATGGAGCCCGATGTTGCAATGCAAATTGCTGTGAGTTATTATTTAGTCTACAAATATAAAGAGCCAGAAAGCATCATTTTCAACTTCAAAAGGCAGTAACTGGTCAACATTTGGCAGAATGAAATAATGGCGAAATAAATTCTTTGGTTATATTAGCATAAAACTGAAATTCAAGGATATTTCTTAATATGCATTTTAATTAAACTACCATGTCTGATTAAATTACTTTACTTTCATGATCTATTTTTCCTATGCGCAAAGATTTTATGCAGATCATTTGGAACTTGATTCAAAATTTAATATCAAATAAATCATGAAAGTAAAGTAAATTTTCAGTTTTGGAGCAAAACTGCTAAGGGTAAAGTTCATTTGGATTTTTATTCCGTATATAAATTTTTTCCTTTTAGAATCAAAAAACCCTTTCAACATTTGTTGAAATGGTTTTAAATGCATGTGATGATGTTACAATGACTTCGGCATTAGTTGAGTGGACCTATATATTGCAAATGATTTGTCAAAAAGACAATAGAAAATTTTCTGCATCGGAGTAAGCTCATATTTTTTTTTAAAATAACATACTGTATTGTAGTTTAGTTCATTCGCTCATTTCATTTATTCAATTTTACAAATTTTCCATCATTATATATTAAGTTTCTCTTTTTCAGAACGATTTCCATAAATTATTTCGTGGAAGCAGTACATCTTTTTCACACTAAAAGATTAACCAGACTAACAACTTTTGATCTGTTACGAAGATATATAGAATCAGAATTAGATGAATCACCAACAGAGGTATTGATTGTCTTCTTGTGGATTTATCAAAATTTTTTTGTATAGGAGAAATACCCGGAAATATATTAAATTTTCAATATTTCCAGAGGAAAAAAGGTGAAATAAATGTTTTCATACTATAAAATTTTTTAAAAAAAAGAAAAGATAAAGAATTAATTGTTTTCAGATTATAAATAAGGAAAATTTATGGCGAATACATGAAAGAGATGAAATAATTCATACGGTGGAGAAGGTTATCCATGAGAATAACAAACTTTTCATGAAAATACAGAAAAGTGGAGCAAAAAAGCACATCACTAAACTACGTACAGCTGTACTTAATGAATGTAGACGACGAATTGAAACGAATGAAATAAATGAAATAATTAGACAAAAACTTTTATTGGAAGAAAGTTGACTGAAATATTTCTTGAAAAGATTTAATTTATTATAATTTGTTTTTTTTTTTTTTTTTTTCTGTATTGATAAATTCTATGTTTGATTTTTGCCTAAGTTTGGCCACAAAAAAAAAACATGCTAAGTCCAAGTCCAAACATGCTGAGTCCAAATCCAAACATGCTAAGTCCAAGCATTAGTGGACTGAATCAACTTCTTGTGAATCAATATATGAAATCAACGAAATGTTTCTTTTTAAAATTTTTATGAAATCAAACAAAATGGAAGCGAAATGTTCTATTCGTAACTGAAAAATAAAACAATTTTTTTTGTTTTTTGATTTCTTTAGTGATTTGTTAGGAAGTATAAATGAAAAGCATTGATGGAGTGGTGGTTGTTTGGTGATGTACAAATAGCTGCTAATGTTAATACTGTCAACAGGGACGCTCATAGGGGGAATAATGATAGATAGATATGGATGAAAAGTGAGACAAACATTTGGAGATGGACATGGGAGGTGGTTGGAGAAGATCGATGTATTCTCGCCTTATGCTTTTTCTATCCATGACTACTACTACTACTACTTACTATATGCTCAATTTTATATGCCTTCCACACTAAGTTGTTTCATGTTCTACTCCTTACTAGATCTATCCATATATGATAAAGCTTGGCCTTAGCATTACACTCTTTGCTAGAACAACAGCAACAGACTGCACTAGCAATGCCTAAAAACATAGCATAATTCTATGCATGATAGAGTAGTATTAGCTAGGCTATAAGCATCATCATCATCATCATCATCCCTTGTCGAACCTACCCTGCAAATGGTGCCTGATTCCAATATAAAAGGAGCAAATCATTCAGGTTTCCCACTCTTCTAAAGTCTTCTCCGAGACTGGCTTTGACAAACGCTCAATAAAAAGGATCTTACTTAGCAACAACTTATTTCTACTGCTTCTGCTACTATTTTACAATTCTTCTTCTGTAATTTTTCAGAATTACGAACTATCTGAATGCTTCTACCATGCCTTTTATGTGATCTACAGATGGATCACGAACAAACAGGTGCTTTAGTGCAGTTGGGCTTTCAAACAAATTCCCTACTTCGTGAACATTTAGTAGAATGTCATGCTAAATTCGTGGCTCGCGCCTTACTCGCTCCCAATGTCACCGATAAAATGCATTTTTGGCTTCTCACTAATATCGCTTATCATAGTGAAGTTCATTTTTTTAAAGTGTTTTTTTTTTTTTTTTTCATTTGTTTCAATGATTGATTAAAGTAAAAATGCAATAATATCGCATAACTATATCAATAGATCCCGCGGTAGAAAGGATGGCATATAGGACATAATTATATCCATAAATCCCGCGGTAGAAAGGATAGCATATGGGACATAATTATATCCATAAATCTCGCGGTAAAAAAGATAGCATATGGAACAGGCTCTTGACGGAAAGACTTGACTGATACTTATAATCCAGAAAGGTTATTCCATGAATTGAAACTGCAAACTACTGTTGAAGCATATATTTTCGATTGCTGTGAAGTACTGTAGCAAACAAAATATTTGTAAAATGTGGGAGACAACTTTCTCCATAACACTTTTGTAGGAATAGCGTTGGAATCCACAAAAGAATCACCAGTATGTCTCATAAATATATTCTTGCAACTTTAAACAAGCAGATTGCAGTAGATTGTGTTGAATTTCTTGCAGGAACATCAAAGTGATGACGATCATGAATCTTGTTTGAATTCACAAAAACGAAAATCTTCAGAAGGCGATGATCCTGAAGAAGTTAACTTCCAGCCAGTAGCAAAGCAATCTATGAACTTGGTGAGAATTTAGAAAGTTATTCCGGCTTGTACGGTACCATCTATCACCTATGAACTATTGGCTCATTCATAAAAGTCCTTCCATGCGACTGCAAAAAATACATAGATTCTGGTTTTATTGCTTCTCCTTTTTCGAGAATAGAGGTCCAGAGATTATTTTAGCCATACTTTTTCACATAAGTGAGTGCTTTGTGAAAGAAGAGAAAGAGGAAGATAAGATTAGAATTTAGGCGGTATTGTCAACTACATGACTACTCATTCTGATTAAGGCATTCGAAACCGAGCTTTCCGAAATAACAACATCTACTGTCAGTCAATTGAATCAAGGCCAATTAGAGAATCCAATATCTCTCCCAAATGGTTCGAAAGCTATTCGAAAATCAAATTGTCAAGTTTGCCATGTAGACGTCTGTACGACAGCACGCCAACGACATGTTTATCAATTCCATCTTCGAATTTCTGATCTTTTCCAATGTTCGATTTGTAACTATACAAATAATAATTCAATTTGGGAAATGCGTAAACACTGTGCAACTATACATCAAGGCAATGCATATCCTATCAGCAATGAAGAAGTTCACAAACATGAGATACAGGTTTTTTATTTCCAATTCCAACTTTCGTTTTCATTTCATTTTCTTAAAATATTCCACTTATCTGATGTAATCGGTTGATATCTTACAGTATAATCAAACCACCAGTTCTTCTATGTTATGCTAATAGAGAAATCACTTATACCAAGGCAAAAAAGTGCTGAGGGACAGGGCCCAATGTTTGCTTTAAAAAAAATGATGAAAAATCCTGGTCTACTAATTAGGTTACTGGTCATTATTTCAGATTTTAAGTTCTGATTTCATTTTTACTGGTTCTACACCTGAAACAAATGGAGCATCCGATTGTTTCAGAATTGGAATCAACGGTGCTTCCCGGATTGGAAATTGAAGAAATCGCCTCTATCAAGGCAAAAAGTAATAACTGTATTTGTTAACTCAAACAAAAAAAATTCTGAAAATCTATTTTTTGAAAATCTAACTTTTGTACTTTCCTTTCATCTTATGTCGAGATGAACTATGATTACTTTTTTAGCAAAATAAAGTTATTCTGAAAGATAGAGGACAAAAAACAGTTGGCTATGAAAATGTTACAAAAGAAAAATCTTGCGATGAAGTAAGCATCTGTGACATGGATGATCATAATCAATGTGTCACTGAACATGAATCAATCATGACAGCTATTATAGACGATCGAACATGTCATCTATGCTGGTAATGATCTCGAATTTGAATTTTCTTAATTTGTGAACTGAATTTAGGGTGAGATATTTGCGAAGTTAAAATTCAACCTTAAAATTAATTAATAATGTAAGCATGAGCAAATGAAATCATTTACAGGGAAGAGTCACGTTATCCAGGTCGTCACATAGCTCAAAAACATTTAAAGAAGTCACTATACCAGTGTCCGATTTGTCAAAATTTTGGGAGTTACGAAAGTTGTACAGTTGCTAAACATATTAGCAAAATTCATCCAGAACACTATGATGCAATCCCCATCTCCAATTTGGACCGATATGCTCAAGAAATTCGCGATTTACAGGTCATTATTCATTTTATAGGCTGAAAAAATTTCTGCCCTGATATTTTAGATTTTCAAACAATCACACCAGAAAATTTCTAACTCCTTCAATCGAAAGCTTCATTGCCTACTATTTATACAATTTCGAAGTACTGTCTAACATATCAGTATTGATAGAAGCAAGATATATTGTAGAAGAAATGCTTTCCAAACCGACCAATGAAGCTCGTTCGACCTCACGTTGGTAATCGTCCTCGAGAGCGTCACATTTGTCAAATTTGTAAAATACAAGTAAAATTCATTTTTGGCATTTAAGGATATGTTTGTGGGTGCAGTGCAATAATTTTTGAAATGTCTCAGAGATACACAGAAACATTCACTCAGTCATTTTTCAAATACAAGTTGTTGAATTGTTATTCAAATTCAATCTGACTACTATGCATCTTTAGGTAGCACAATCGGATCGTCAACGGCATGTATATCATCGTCATTTAAAACAACAACGTATTTTTGAATGTCCTCTTTGCTCTTTTGCTTCAAATTACGATATCCATCGTGTGAAGTGGCATATGAAATGGATGCATAAAGAAGATCCAAATAGAGAGCCTTATTCTCATGAAAATGATTACAGGTAAGTTAAATTTCTTCATAAGAAGTAAGTATCTGATTATTTTTGTTTTTGAAACTGTTGAAATTTCATTATCAAAATCATAGCAGTTAGATTTTTCAAAAACTTGAAATTTATTTTACAATTATTTTTGTGATCATAAATTTAGATTTTCAGAGAGGAAATAAACCGATTAAATGAGCGATGCTTTCCGGGTTGGCAACATAGGCGAAAGCAGTCTTGGTGGTTGGACATCAAAGAAACCGATAAACAAAATGTTCGGGTTTTCTATAAAATTTGAAGGATTTTAGATATTTTTCTTTTTATCCTTCTATTATAGTGCACATCTCTCATCGGAAACAACATCTGGATATTACTGATGTATTTCAACTTCATTCCTATATAATCTAATTTCTAGACAAAGGAAGATGTGAAAACAGACCTTGAAGAAGAAAAGAAATCGATGGAGGTTATCATTAACAAACCATCTGTAGTTCAGGAAGAACTTCATGAAAAACCAAATGAATGGACATGTATGGTTAGTTAAATGCAGAACTTTAAGCAAATAATTACTTTTGCAATTTTATCTTTCTTTTTTTAAAATCTTCTTTTTCTTATTTGAAGTTCCCTTAGTTGTGAGTCTTATAGTTTACATTTTTGTTTCGTCGTAAGGATAAATGAGTGCGTAGATTTGTATGATCTAAGGATTGGGCCTTTCTTTCTTTAAGATTATTAATTTATATAAAAAACAAAAGTTGAATTGAATCTCAAACTTAATGTATGAATTATTCTATGAGCGAAACTTCAGTTAAGAAACTGAAATAATTTTAGCTTTGCAAAAAAGAATTCAAACCTTCATCGAATTTTTTGCGTCATGTAGCGAAGGATCATCTTAAGATTTTTCTCTACCGATGCCCAATATGTAAAGATCATGGAGGACAAGATGCCTATGAAATACGGTCGCATATGCAAAAATTACACAGTGAGTGTATGGAAGAACCGATATCGAATATCGAAAAGTATGCAGAAGAAATACAAAAGATGTATCAGCAATGTTTTCCAAGGCGAAGGCTCAAAGTAAATCTTTATTTGATCATTGTGAATGTGATGAATTGACTAGAATTGCTAAAATTCTCAACAGTTATGATGCTCAAAGAAAAACTGTTCAAATTAAATTATTCAAAAGCCTTTGAAATTCGATTTGAATTTGTTCCAGAATTTGTTGTTCGAAAAGAAAGTAAGTCAAAATGGAAAAGTTTGCGAAGGAATCAAAGTTCGTTGTCGCGAATGTGGTCAAGAAATGAAAACTGAAGATCGGCAGGTACAAAAATTCTGGAAAGAAATATTTCACGTTTAATTGTCTTAAATTTTAATTTCTTAAAATGATTTTGGCAAAATAATAGTGCTTTGCGTTGCAATTTCTAAAATGGTTTGTTAAGTTTGTTTCAAAGGTTTTCGCAAAGCAACTTCCATTGTAAATAACTCTCTATTTACTTAACAATCATTGTTTTAACTTATAGATTCATGTATATAGACATCATTTAAAAGAACCCCGTCTGTACCAGTGTCCACTTTGCGAATTCTCTCATCACGCTTGTTCATCGGATGTTAAAGCGCATATCAGGTTTATCACTTTAAAATATATACATACTTTAAAATATGTGTATGATTTGCGTAGAATTTGCTCTTTATTGAAATTTTTATTTTTGTTCAACTTGAAGCTTTAAAAATTTAAAGACTTTTAAAATTCATTTAAAAATGAATTTTATTTAAATTAAGATACATGCATCGAGATAACGCAGATTTAGTACCCACGGCAAATTTGCTGAAATTTTCAAAAGAAATAGCCATGTGGAACTTGCGTTGTTTTCCGGGTTGGATCAATCGTCGCTTACCAACTTCTGCAGTGAAAGATTTCAATAAGTTATTAGTGCTTATGTGCTTTTTAATTTCCAAATACCTATCCAGTGAATGGATTTCTTGAATTTCTGTGATCTCAATTTTGCATTCATCTATTGCAAAGCAAACCTTCTGTTTTGGTAGATGCCGAATTTGTGATATGGAAGTACGCCAAACTTCACGTCATATTGCTGAAGTTCATTTGAAAATGCCACTTCATCAATGCCCTCTTTGTGATTACGGTGCTGCTGAGAGTCGCCTCGTTCGAAGACATATGAAAAATGCACATAGAAAGAAGGAGGTTAAAGTAAGTCATAATAATATTGGCTTATTGCTTTATGGAAATTTTAGGAATTTTATACATAAATTTCTGGAGATTTATTTGTAAATTATATTTTTCTACCTTATCAGTTCATTATTGTATAATTTTGACAAATGCGAATGCGCCTATGATGAGCTTTATGAATTTCTAAAAACTTTAAGGGTCTAGAACCGATAGCTAACGTGGTTGAGCATCGAGCAGCTTTCTCTGAAATGCATGATCGTTGCTTTCCGGGGCGACCAAAACGTTTGTCAAATATCACAATTTCTGATGAGGGACGGAGGGCGAAGTGCCGTCAATGTGGAGCTACGATTAGTAAGAAACGACGATTGACTCATTTACTGGAAAAGCATCTTAAAAAAACTATTTTCAGGTAATCATTGTGTAAAAATTTTTTCAACTAAAAAACAAATGTCTCGATTTGCAGATTTTTCAAAGTTACAATCGTAAAATATATTCAAACATGGTTTATTTATTGAAATTCAAGAAATTTAATGAAACTTACATAACTTAGTGAGATGGTTGGAAAACATTGAAGAGCACCATAGAGTTTTGGAAGTTCGTTTAAAAAAATACCTTTTTTGACTTCCTTAGCAAATGAGCTAAAGAAGGAATAAATTAGAAAACTAGTAAAATAGTTTGGTTCGATCCGTTCTTGTTATTGGTAGTGGATTAAAACAAAAGGTTAAACAAGTGCAGTAACGTTTGAATTAGTAGTAATTGGATGCGATCTGTATAAAATTCCTTATTAATTGATTTTTTCTGTTTAAATTTAGTTCTTTTCTTCTGAACCACATTTTTTCTTCTTTATTAAGATGCTCACTGTGTCCATTTGAATCATCTCATGACGAGAATGCTGTAATTACTCATATCCAAGAAGAACATAGTGGACAAGATGGTGTTGTAATTAACGATCTTCTCAAATACAAAGCAGAAACAGAATTGATGGCACGAAGTTGTTTTACAGATTGGCAATTATTGATTTGATCTTTTGAATTTTCATCAAATTTTCTACATGAATCTGGTTAAAAACAGATGAGGTAGTGCTTTTTTGAATAAGCTGGTTGTGGAATTTTTCAAGAAAAAAATTATTGACAGTTAACTTTTGCTTATTTCTTAAAAAGAACAATTTTGCCATGAAATCATAAAGTATGCAGAACTTTACCACAAAAATGATATTCAACTAATCATTAATCTCAGTGTAATATTTATGATTTCTTGATTGGGTGCGAATAAAGCTAAATGTTTTAACTTTATTTTTTCGCAGAAATTACCTTTCATGCATAATATGTAAAGATTGGAGGTATAAATGAAAGTAAAGCAGTATTAGACAAGATTCTGGTTTCTCAAACAGCGATTTCTAATCTTATTTTTTCCAAGGAAACCTGGAAGTTTATTTAATTGATTTATCTCCAAATTTGTTTGGGTGAATTCTCAAACAGCTGAGATTTTAGTAATCAAAAGATATTTGAATTAGGGAGTAAACAGTTGAGAAAATCGAATTGTTAATTTAATGTTTAATTTATTGCTCGGAAGTATATTTGAGCCAGCCCGAGAGAGGATAATAACATCAAAATAAACATTAATATGTAAGTCGCCGTTTCGGCACATATATCATCTTAACAAATGATTGAGTAATGAGTAGAACGGTAAGTTGGGAGGAAGATAGCAATATTTCGTGTGGAAGATGGTAAATGAGAAGGGAGAAGAAGATAATGGGCGGTGCAGGAGTTTTCACATATCCTCCGGGCAAGTCATCGTTTATCCCTCCAGATGGTTACCAGAAGACGGTCTAATAGGCGTAAGGTTCTTTTTTCTCATTGATATTTGAAGTTTTCTTCACTAAATGTAACAGAATGAGTAATCAAATTTATGCTAAGCATTGCTGAAAACTTCTTGCACCAATTTTCTTTGTTAATTTGTTTCATTCTTTTATCTTTACAATAATAACTGTCACTGTCGCCAATCACTATCACATTACCTATTTAAAACAGCATAGCAATTTACACACTTTCTTTAAATTTTGTACAAATAGCAAAATTAACAGTACATTAATATCATGCTTAGAAAATATTCACGGAATTGTATCGAAAAGTTAATTTTTTCTGTAAGACAAAAGTTCTTCAATGTGGGATGCATTTTGACAATTTATTATTTACCAAGATTTATCCGGTTATCTGGTACTGTGAAATCGAACTGATAAATTTTGAAAAATCAATCTTGCTATTTGTGATAAAGTAATTTTAATCGGTATTTAAAACTTGTTTAAATATTTGTCTCTAAAATCTTTAATAATACAATTGAAAATTTCACTATTTCCTTGCTTGATAAAAATACAAAGTGATTAAAAACTAACTGCTTCCAAATTTCCATCTCTTTATTTTACAATAACATTTATCTCATTTTGGCAATTTTCTATTCTTTTAACAGTTAATTTTTTTCAAACAATCATTATCATTATCGTTATCAGCATGATCTATCATTATTACGATATCCAGGGTGATAATCCAGAAGAAGCGCTACAACAACGTGTAGCAGCAAATCGTCGTGAACGACAACGAACAAAAGAACTAAACGATGCATTCGCCATTTTACGACGAATCGTTCCATCGTTACCGTCTGATAAAATGAGTAAAATTCATACACTACGTATTGCCACAGATTATATTCGCTTTCTAGATCAGGTTTTCAACTTTTCTTATCATTTTATTACTTTGCCGTCAAAGTTTTACTTACTCTTTGAGCAATTCCATCCTCGGATTCCCTCTGAAAAAGTTCTGAAATGTCTGGAACTTTTTACTAAAATGCAATGCTATAGATGAATGGTGATGGATGTCGACTGTTCGGATGTGAAATGCAACTATGTGATGGCAATTTGCAAACGACGTTCAACATGTGGCGAGGTGGAATGGCTTCCTTACCACATTATTACTCCACCGATACTTCAACAATGCAAACTTTTATTAAATCAGGCATGTGACCTTAGAAAATTTAATCCGATTTAGTTTCACTGTATTAATTTCACTTCAAAGCTTCCGCAAATTTTTGAAGATTTCGTAGTTTGACTTATAGAAGAAGAGAACGGTTGGTTTAATGGAGGCACCGAAACAATTCTACCTATAACTACAAGTACAACAGGAACAACAGTCCTGCCAACAGCAACGACAGCCGTGGAACAAAGAAGTCCGATGTAACTATCAGTCAGGATGGAAGAGTTCTGATAAGTGAAATTGGCCGAAGTCATAGCTAATTGACTTATTGCATTTTTTAACAACTCAAAGATTGCCAATCGTGTGGCTTTGTTTATTTTAGCTTCTTCATTTGAATGGAACATAAAAAAGAAAGAAACTATCCCTTTGTGTTTTTTGTAAACAAACTTCATAGGATAATGTCGTAATTTTTGCACCAAAAGCTCTCTACTTCATGACTTTTGCAATCGGAAAGGCACGATATATCAATGATATCAATTTACAGGTACCTTTATAATCATCGTAGTTCTCTTTTGTGAAAATGATAGCAATCATTGAGAAGATTTTTGTGATATCATAATGAATGAAATTGAGTGTCGTTCAGTTATAATTAATTTTGATAAAATCTATCGCTGCTTAAATCTGAGAGTATCAACTGTTTCAGTTAGCGATAACAATCTGTTGAAAATATTATTTACATATATTGGTTTCATTTGTTTGACATTATCAAATGAAACTGTTTAAGAGATTAGAATATCTCAAAATATTTAACGAATGAAATGTGCTACTTTCGATTAAAATCGATTTTAACGATGAAAACCAACGATGACTAAAATCATACTGTAGCGGTGGTAGTAGTAGTCATAAGAGGGAGATGAGAGATTATAAATGATAATAAGGGAATTTGAGATGATGATATTGCTGGAATGATGAAAAGTGAGATAAGAAAAGAGATTGAGTTTTACTGCTTAAAACTGTGCCACATATTGCTTACAGATGCTAACAGTGATCGTAAACAAAAGCTCAACAATGAAGAATGAGAGAGTTGTAGGGAGGAGGGAACTCAAACACAACCAAAAGAAACTCTTATTTCTCGATCGGACCAAAATTTTTCTCCAGAATTAAACTTCAAAAGAAACAAGCCGAAAGGCAGGAAATTATCAAAATTGTTCCCAGATGTTGAGAAAGCATGGGGATTGGCAATATGGCAGGGGTGATTCAGGTCACTGTTTCATCACCAGAAACTGTATCAATGGGGAAATTGTTCTGGTACATCATAGTTTTCTTTATAAATCTTTTACAACCATTTGCATTTGTTAATGCGAGCAGAACCAGGTTCATACCGTAACCTTCTAATACAGTAATAAACTATCTCACCAAACAAACGCCATTCGTTATGGGCTCTTTAATGATTAACAATTGTAAACAATTATAATATCTCCTGATAGCGAATGATAGCATAGAAATATCACCAGGAAATTCGTCCAAATTTAATGATGTAAAAAATCAGCCAAGCAGCCACAACTGATTTTCATTTCTTTACATTTGATTATTAATATTTGCATGCTTCTTACTAATACTCACTAAATCAAATTATATCATCATTATATCTTTCTTTTTTCTTTGCGATTAATTGTTGATTACAATCATATAATAAGTAATAATTTATTTCGAAATTTTGTTATTATTACCTTTACTGCTAATAGTGTTTACTATAATTTTCTCGAAATTAATAAGAAATTCTTAAGGACTTCAGATATACTTGTTAACTATCTTTCAATTAATTTGAAGCATTACAAAGATATTGTTTTCGAATTTGAATTTTCCAGAGTTTGATTCTGAATTTTCTGTTCAGAATTAGATAATTTGTTAACGAATTTGCTGCATAACAAAAAAAGAATAAGCCTGTATTTCAGCAGCCTGTATTTTATTACATTGCCGATGCTTAATAATAAGTGAACGGTTATACGTGAGAAGAATTTATTGAAGTACTTGCAGCTTGATAAATGTTTATGGTGCTAATTTTCAATTTTTTTAGCTTCTATAGTTTTCTCGAGTAATTTGCTTTAAGAGAGCTATCTATCTATTTGCCGTTCATCTATTCACTTATATATGTGTTTTTTCCAAAAAGGTTTTTCTTTCGAAACGGATTAAAAGTCATCATGGAAAACTAGAAAATTATTCTTCGGATCTCGTTATTGTCGCTATCGTTATTACCAAAAATGCTATTGGCATTTTCAACAGATTAATTTCCCACATATTAATATAAGTTTTGAAATATGTAAACGACATACAGCAGCGCTGATTTGATACGATGTTATGCGGACTTTTTATTAAAATGAAAAAAAAAATTTGTATAATATGCATTAGCTCCAAAACTCTGTATTCCAATTCTGCCAGATTAATTGAAAATATTGAATGAAAAAGTTTTTTCTAGCCATATGGATCGAATTAAATCACTAGATTCTTTTACTTTGCGCTCTGGTTTCTTATCGTGATAATAGCACGTTTAAGCACAGATTAAATTACATCGTAATTTTTAAAAATATAGTCGGTGCTATGGGAGACTAATGGAATTGATCTAAGATTAATTTCCTTCAACTAAATATTCGAATTAAATTCAACTTTGCTAAATATAATTTAGTCGAATTTATTTCAATTTGTTCTTTTGTTTCCAATGTTTAAAAATTCTTAACTATTTCTACGCAAAAAAAAGGAAATCAATTCAATATATGAAAAATGTTTGGATCGAATTTGCTGAATATATGAATATGTTCATTACCATGGCATAAATTACTATGTATCATCTCTCGATGAAACAAAAAATTAATCAGTGAAATTTTTAACCAAAAAAAGTACTTTATAATTTTTTTGAATTTTTGACAGACAGCTGTTTTTTATTCCATAAAGCTGTGAGATTTATCTCAAGCATTGGAAAAGTTGTACTTTAAAATTTCTACATAATATGTTTCAATATGATGAAAAGCATAAGTCATTCTCACAATGATCATCGGATTTCCAACATCATGTTGTACAGAGAGAAATGAATATTATCAGGGAAGTAAAGACTGGACTAATTGGATGAAATTAATCACTTGCAATTTAGCCACGGCGTATATTCAAATTTCTTTTCCTCTGGCAACCAATTATTATACTTTCATCAGCATTTGGTCTGAAATCATCGAATCAAAATTCATAATTTCATAAATAAATTCATAAATTCTATGTTTCAATGCAATCGATGAAGCTAAGAAAATATTGATTAATTAAATAATTTTCTACTGAATCTGACTATAGATCCGTAACATAAATAAAGAGTGAAATCAACTATATCTGTAAATAACTGCAGTTAGTGATCTTAAGCTAGACAACCAGGATAACAATGCGCAGAAAAGCAATTATTTGCAAAAACTTTGACATTGATTGAAAAAAAAGAACTTTTTTCAATATTTCAAAATTTCTGACAATTTTAGAAAAACAAATTTGATGTTTAATTATCAATTTTATTTTCAAAATTATCAGTATATTGTTATTTAGTCTATCAGACAAAATTATCAAATATCGACAAAAAAATAAGGATTCAAAGGTCAAGAGATAATAAGGATTCAAAGGTTAAGAGATAAGAAAAAGTGAAATGTGTGTGAATTATCAAACTATACGTTAGTTTAACAATATTGATCAACAAGAGGCAGTGAAAAACAATTCAAACCAACTGCTCCTTACAATAAACAAAAGTAGTTTTAACTTGTGAAGAATTCCAACAATTAAGGTTACATTTTTGATCCATCATCCACTTGAACTCATCATCTTACAATGCACTTGTTGTCATATATCAATTACAACTATCCTACTTTATAATCGATCAAATCGATCAGAGTTATCCTAATCAGTATTCTATGACACATTTATTCGATTAAATAAAATCAATCGAATCCAACTGAGATTCGATTCTTCTCTTTGTCTGAAGAATTGCGTCTTTCTAAAATGTGAAAAACCGATTTAAACATTTTGCATTTCTGTCAGGAACATCCACTTACATGGGAGCATTAAGTGCTGCATTTTTGTCACCTGTATCTTTTTCTTCTTGTACAGATGCTATTTCCATTCATTATCATATCGAACTCTCACAATGTAATCTCAAGGATTCACTGAACTTTCACAGTTAAATTTTGATGCGAATTCGAGAATTTGAATTTAATATTCATCAAATGATATAAAATCGTTGCATTTATGGATACGATTTTTTAAAATAGCACAAATGGAGTCTGTGGAGTTGAAATTAGTCGTTATTGAAACGAAAAGAAAAGAAATGTTAAGCAGTGCGAAGAGCAATTCAAAGTTGCTTCAGAAGTCTGAACTTTTCAAATATTTTTATGACGTCATTTTCTTTTAAATTATAATTCATTAATTTGTAATTTAGGGCTAAATTCCAGGTGTTTAATTTCACCCTTACTTTAATTAAACCATAACTTTTATTCTGCTAATTTTAAACAAACAAAAACGCATCGTGCTTCGGGAAATTTATTTCACATCTGCAGCTATCTCTTCTGAATAATTTTTTCCAGATACCATTGCATGACTTCGGTCCGATTAATTTCCAGAATCCAGTTTCTCCATCATTCAGATCAGATGTGCATCTGAAAAATAAAGTTTCTCCTCGATGCGACTTTTGCCACAATCGCAGTGTTATGAAAAAATATTTGGAAATTATGAAGAAAGAAAGAGAGTGAGTGTAGAATTGCCGGAAAAAGTCCAAGTAACTTGCATATCAGCAGTGCTGTGCAGTTGCGCTTCTGGTTGACATTCTACACAGATATTATTGCCTCTATAAAGCTTGATGCGGGTTTCCTTATCAATGCAGTTTGAATTCACCCAACCAAATTCGTAAATTCCACAATAGCTAAATAAACAAAAAATAGTTTCAAACTTCCATAGATTAATATTTCATTCATTATTTCTTTCTCAACAAGAAGAAAAAAAACATCGACAAATGTCTTTACTTATGTCTTTCCTTATTCTGATATAAGCAACATTAAGCACAGTTTATCCAATTGAGGCATTTCAAAGCTCTTTTTTAAAAACTGATCAATAAAACTAACTAAAGCAACTTGTTCTTCTTACTAATTACTTTCTTGTGAATTTTGCGACGACTGAATCTTTCTCGTGTTTTGTTGTACGAATAATCCAAGATAAGTGCTACAGGAATAATTTCTAAATAAGTTAGACATGTTCACAAATTGCAGAAAATTAAATGAATTTCTTTTAAATTTCTTGTCCCTTAGAAATCGAAAAAGAAAACTGAATTTAAAAATGATCATTTCAGTATATCAGGAATAAAATATCTCTGTTATCAATTCCACCAAAATTGACCTATTTGACAACATTTCCTTCTTTACTTAATGTCTATGAACAATTTTAAATCCTTCACTTTTTTACCTGTTAAATAATTGTGAAAAATGTGAAATATTTTTTGTCTTTCAAAATCTTTTATCAAAACAGAGCACCTGATTGATGTCGTTTCCTTGGCTCTGAACATTCTTTGAAGCAACTCATCTTTTCAACCAGCGAGGGACATCTCATTCCACCATGCTCCGGTTCCCTATTAATAGTGCGTTTTCGGGTCTGTATACCAATTTCACAGCTTCCTTGATCCAGAATACACTGAGACCAAGCTGACCATTCGCTGATAACACAATCAGATGCTGCAAATTCAAAATACTTCATGGAATCTTAACTAACCGATTCTTCGATCATACCATTTGCATATTTTAAGGCCTTCTGAATAACACGGACTCTCATAGTTTTTTCACTAGTGTCGCTTTATGACGAAACACAATAACTAATTTAAAATTTGAAGAATAAAGGAAACATACGTGGACACGCGAATAAGTAATCGGAGCAACAATCGTCAAATGTTACACACTTCTCGTCGCAATAGCATAAATTTTCATACGCGGTATTACCAAGAAATGCTAATTTCGTGTTATCATTTGACCGTTCAATACCTCGAGCATCCTTAACTGTTAGTGGAATATGTCGATTCAATAATGAGTATCTGAAATTTATAGAAAAAAATTTTAAGCTTTGATCATTTCATATATTTTTTTAAAACCTTAGAGAAACTGTAAAAATAAAATCCATTAATGGTATACAGATATAATTAAGAACAGATAAAGAAACATAAAAATTTTTTCCATAACATTACATGTTGATAGTCGAGAAATGACATTATCATCGGAACTTTTTGAACTTCAAAAAGATGATTTCTTCAGAAAAAATAGTTTTTCGCAAAATCAAAAAGATCATTTTCTTAATTTTTTTGAAAACAACTTTAAACTATGACCTATATTTTCTTAGACAAGCACTTATCTCGACTATATTCTCGATTTCCAACTTCAGTTGGCAATTACTGACTATTCAGTAAAATGATTTTATAGTAAGAACATCTTAAATTATATATTCAGTTGAAAATTACGGCAGAAGCGAAATACCGAATGAATTTATAATGTTGGTAATGACGTGTTATTTCAGATGGCTGTTCTTTGAAGTAGAGTGGTTGGCCGAAGATGAGCCGATAACGAAGAAATGGTGATTCCACAGAATCATTAGGCACCTTCACTGTTTCAGATTGTTTTCTTTGGTTATTCAAATAATCACCGGATAAACTATAGCCTAGAAAATAATATATTCAAAATGAAGAAAGGCTTGAGTCTTCTTTACATTTCACAGCTGCTTAGTCGATCGCTTAAGCCTCTTGGTAACTTCGTAGTATAATTTCTGATTCCCTTACGAAGTCATTTATGCTACAGAACTACTAAATTCAGTCTGAATTTTAAAAAAAGGTGAAATGAAAAAGATGTCCTATCTTCCCTCATTTCATTTATTACTAGCGAAAAAATGAATCAACTATCCAGAAAGATAACTGACCGCTCCAAGTCCTCTGCTATCCGAAGGAATCAAGTCCCATAATATCAATTTACCTTTTCGTTTCATTTTTCCATTATAAATAGCCGGATGCCATTTATCTTTTTGACCTTTCTCCAACTTTTGCTGACTAAACTTTGTAGGCAGATAATCAATTCGATCGTCCATTGCAAAACAGGTCAAGTTGCGTCCTAAGCAACATAGCTGTTTCTGGTAACAACCAGAATGAACAAGGAAAGCCAGGGTCAATAAAATGGACAGCACTGTTAATAGCCTATCTGATACACCGAAAAACATTCTTTTATTTCATCATGCGCCATGCCATTTGTGTCGTTAATCCTGAAGTCGAATTGTTAGAAAAAAAAAGCTTACTCGGAGGAGGTCAAATTACGCGAGAAATTAAATAAAAAAAAACAGCATTATTTTCTGCTATCAATTGCTTATTCTGGAAGAGCATTTTATAAATGCAGAACTGAACTACAAGGAATAGGGTATTATATAAGTCGAAATAATTTGAATATTGGGGTAGTAAATGCTTTTTTGATATTTTTTGAGCAGTAAACTGTATCGGTAAAAAAGAAACAATTGTTCGCTGTAATCGCAGAAATTTGTTTTTCAATAACTGATTGATTTGTGATCGCAGGCATTGCGTTTTTGAGCGCAAAATAGCGCTTCTGAATAGTAAAAAATCGGTATGTAGTGATTGCAAATTAATGAATTAAACATTAATTGACCAAAATAACCGATATTTTCATGATTGAAATCATTTGAAAGCGTCCATTAATTTTGATATCTTAATAGACTGCTTATAAGGCCCCATAATATTACATATTATATGATCATACGAGTAATAATGTTTTACCAAGAAATGATGCTCGATTTCCCAGAAATGAAGCAGGGAAGAGAGCATCTTAATAAGATGCTGTGTTATTATTCTTTTGGGAAATATTAAATCACTACAATTTGGAAAATCCTAAACCGTACGTTAGTTTACTAACAAATGTATTTGAAGAAAATTAATCATTTCGAAGTTCATAAGACGTCTTGATAAAATTTAAAGTGTTTAAAAAGATAAGCTTTATAAAAAAAAAAGCAAAACAATGAATGCAACCATATGGTCTAATTATTTGCAATTTGAATAACAAAATGGAACACTGATTTCCTCAATATAAGCGCCACTCATTTCAATTCTGACCCATCGTCTATTATTTTAATATCCGAGAAACATGTGGAAAATGTGTTCTATAGCAGACAGTAGTAATTTCTGCAGACAATTCATGCGAATTGATAATAGCTGTGATGCCACCCGCAGTCTCAATTCTCTTTCGGATATGAAGTTGAAAAATACAGCGTGTTTTATTTCAAATAAAATTGCAAATTGATATCTTGGATTAAATAGAAATCAGCAGTTCGTTATTAAACCAAATGTTACAAAAAATTTCAAATGAACAGAATCACTATGAAGTTGAAAACCTATGAAATGTCACCTTTTACTAATTATGAATGAAAATAACTGAATGAATTAAACTGTTGGATGACAGAACCCACAGTGAAATTTATACCTTTGAAAAGAGTCACATATTACAATTTCATGAATAGTTTCATGCCTATTGACAATATTTGTGAATAAAAATAATGAAATATCATCTTCTATTTGTTATGAGTGAAAATAAGTAAATTAAATTAATGGATGATTGGAACACACAGTGATTAAGTAAGCAATAATTATATATCAATGATATTAACAACAAACAATCTAACAGTATATATCACATAATGATAGAAGTAATGGTATATGAACAAAAATAGTGCATAAAGAAAATCAATCACAACGAAAAGCATTAATTATCTTTGTAAATTTTCAATATTTGCAATGAATGGAATGGTATAATTCGATAACATACCTGTTCAGTCATTGCTAATATAACGTTACCAAATAATTGTACTTTTATAGTGTTGAATATCAATGTTTAAAATGAATATGAGGTAATTTTCTACAGTGCCAAACTCTGGAATGCAAAATGTAATGAAAACAGGAATTCTCTAAATAACATGTCGTCGAAAATTGACATAAATACTAAATTGGACAAATATTTTTCAAAGTACAGCATTATCATCAGAGAAATTCGAATAAATAACACAGTGATTCAACAGTATCATAAATTATGATAATTTTTCCATGAATTCAGCAATACCATTTACTGGTAGGATCAGATTAGATAAAATGTAAGAAAGTAAGACAAATCGGCAAAAGGCCAGATAAATAAAGTAATAAACGATTAGATGCAATTGAATGTTATAAAGTTAAAAATAAGTATTCAAACAAAGCAAATTATCAGTGGAATAAATCGCTGCTGGAATAATTGAATTTTGCTATAGTAAAGATGACATCCAGAAATGACATTCCCAGACGACATGAATATGCCACTAAAGCAGTTTGATCTACAGCTTAGATCTATTCACATGATAAAGAACATTTGCTTATTTTATTTTATAAAAATTCCAATATGAATTAACCTAATGGAAATGTACTTCAGTTGACTTTGTTAAACATGTAATTAAATTTCAATTCATTAAAGAAGTTTCGCAGTTTGTTTATATTTATTTTTTGATCTGAAATTGAAAAGCATATATTAGAAAACTATCGGAAGAAAACCGATTCTGTCTAATATTATCAGTTTTTCCATTTCACTCGAAATTAAGAAGGAAAATACTCATCTCCTATATCTATTAATTCATAAATGAAAGTGATATATGCTAGAAGATTCCGAGAGAACACTGACCAATCATTTTATTTTCGTGGCTCATCACTGCTAATAATTTTATACTTTAGTAATAAATTAAATGATGTGATCTGTGTAACAATAACTTTTTTTGCACAAAATTGAACTTTACACAATAAACTGAAATGCTGGAAAAATTGAAAGGCAAAATAATTGACAATTGCATGGTAACAGCATTTATTGATTTGATTGATTAATGAATTGATTAATGCAAATATTTTGCATCGCCGATAAGAAAGAACACCTGCGCTGATTAAGACGAGAAAATATGTATAAATTTCAGTTTTTGAAATAACAATATACATTGTCACACCAAATGTTGTCTTTTACAACTACACTTATTGAAGAAATTATTTGATAAAAGTTTTTGTAAGCTTTTTGTCCAACAGATTTACTTTGATATGGTAATATATCAAAGTAAATCAACTCTACCAGTATCCGAACTCCGAACTCACTTTGATAACTCGTTTCAGTTGAAAAGCTTTCAACATTTGTAATTAAAGGAACAAGGCGAAATTCGAAAATCGAAATGAACCAAAAACGAATAACAGATTTCATGAAATAAATTGCATAAACGAAATGAAGTCATTCGAAGCAATTAATTCGCATACTTCTAACAACATCAAGATAGTTTTATCTGTCTTTACTACGTTTATCACAAAACTTATAACAACTGAAATTGTTCCAATGCCTTTCAAATGATTCCATTAATCAAATGTTTATCGTAGATTGCAGAAAATTTTTTGTTCAAAGAAAGAATAGAAATATTTTGTTTCCATTTTCTTGGATAATTTTTCTTTATCACTACCAGTAAATATCAATTATCGGTCATAATTTGACTGAAAAATAAAAACTGATGGATACCAAAACGTCGTATGATATGGGGTCGCTGGTCCTAAATTATTTTCAGATATCTTGTCGCATATTTTCAAATATATCACCTTCCGTAAGCTTCATGATAAAATAATTTTGTAATTGAATACAAAGTTAATAATTTTGAAGTAATTTTCACTTGGATGCTTGTCAAAATTACCGGATAAATAAAGCTTTTACAGTGATTTTAAGGAAAAATTTGCATTCCGGAAAAAAATGAACGTAAAAAACGAATACTTTATTCGCCGTCTAAATTCAGGTAAATTTAATTGATTCGATAAACGTGAACATTATGGAATTGAACCTTATCATTTCTTATGAATCTTTCTATTGAGTTTAATATTGATATCATCATTTAATTTAACTTCTTTATCAAATTATTAAATTGTTTCCAAGGCTCACTTTCTTTCGAGTTTTGAAATTTTGCTGTATAAAAGTCAAAAATTTGTATGAATTAAAAATTTATATTTTTCAAGCGACAAAAGAAAGAAAAAGATAAGGAAAAATTGAAATCCAAAACTTCTTTGATTAAACATTGAAAAGAAACAACAAAAACTTTTTCAGATAGTTAATTAGTGACTAAAATCATTAGCTAAATGATGTATAATGAGTAAACGTGTAGTATGAATCAAACATCACTTATACCGGATGAACATTTAATACTGAACAATTAGCTGAAAGCAATAATTGTTCCATAAAGCTTACAAATATGTTTCATATATTTACGACTAATAACTTGATATAGAAAATGCGTTAAAAGTGGGATGGAAAAGTTGACAGTTTACATATTTTATATTATGAAAATTTCGAATTGGAGATTTATGAATCCAATTGTTAATTTCTTCTTCAACAGAAACAATTCACTTCAAAAAAAATTACAGCCAATTTCCAATCAAATTTCCAATCACATCCGATCACATTGCTGTTGAAAACTTAAGAATCATAGGATGGATAGAAAGATGTTAGACAGACTCTAAGCCACTATCATGTGGCTCAGTACCAAAGGAAGAACTTGGTGACGTTTTTCGACAATCTGATCGAGCCAATGCCATGACATCAGCTATTGGGCTCATTAATGAAGGAGAAGTAAGTGTTAAACCATTTCTACTTTGAAAACTTCGATACAGTGACTTTCGACACATTGTTGGCACTTGTTCCCACGGTACATCATAGCTGAAATTACAAGGGAAATTTTGAAAAACGAACAATTAAAATAATAATTTCATGGCCTGGAATAATAATAACCTTGAGTCATCCTCATATTCACGTAACGGACGTGTGCTATTTGGTGGCTCGGGATGCAATAGTTGCTTAGACGTAGATATATTCAACTGATGTTTCTGATGCAGAAAAGCAATCAGTAAACAAGCAAATCCGGTCGTCAAAATTACTGTAAATGCTGACAAAATCACAACTGCATACAGAAACTGACTGTTGAGACGATTAAAGAAGTCATTGCTCGCTTCTGGATCAGTGTACTGAAAACATTACAAATCATCAAAAATTAAAGAAAGAAAAAAAATCTGATATCTGATAGTCTCCAATGAGCAAAAAAAAATCAATAATTAAAATCATTACTAATTTAAGAAATATTTTATTTCTATTAAACATAGAAATCTTATGCACTTAAAAGATCCAAAGTATAGAAGAGACCTGCTCAACGACAGCGAGATTGCGCTGTTCCACACAAGTTGGACAACGATCGTATTTTTGTAGAGTGAGTGATACATTAAAACATTTTCCTTTGACCTCTACAACAAGCTTTCCATTTCTCGAATATTGCTTTCTTGCATTTTCCAAATAATTGTCCTACAAAATTGGATCTTTTCAAATAAAAAATTTATAGCAATTTTTAATGGAAAATCTTCAATAATTTCGGAAGTATCAATCTCTCAATTTTTGAAATATTGTTGCTTAATATTTATGCAACCTCTTCATCAAATACGCGTTTGGAAGGCGTAGTGTCGCATATTCTAGGAAATCCATATGTAGGGTCTAATCCAGCCACTTCACATTTCACGACAATATCGCTAACACTTCTTGATGTCCAGTGTGATATGAATGAGCGTGAAGTTTCCTGAAAATAATTTCTTGCAGTGAAATTGCGACCATTGATATTTAATACTATGATTGCCTGAAATTAATTGAAATGATTATCTGAAATCCGGATCTATTTCTACTGAAATCAAGAAGAAAATATGTTGTGTACAGTAGTTAATATTTCTTCTTCTATTCAGGTGCGAAAATCATTCACTTCCGAAATTAAGTCTCAATTTTCAGGAGCATTGATCAAAACATATCAAAATGAAGGAAAAGAATTCACATTCGATTTATTTCACAAATTAAATCTCGAAGTTTTTCATTCCAGTCATATTTGAAAAATATTTGCAAGAATCTGAGGTGCTTAAGATTTTATGCGACATTGATGGCTTAAAAAGCACACGTTTGAAAATCGATAAATTAAAACAAGTTTAAGTAAGTTTAAATTTTTCAGATTAACTAACTAAAGAAAATTAATTGAATATACTTTAAGAACTTTATAGATTCCAACATCTTGCTTTGATGGCGTGAAAAGATTAAATTCCATTATCATATAATTCAAACAACACGTTTATCTTACGTGTCTAATTATAGTGTACCTCAGCTAATTTGAGTATGACAAATAGTATACCTCAGCTAATTTGAGTATGACAGATAGTATACCTCAGCTAATTTGAGTATAACAGATAGTATACCTCAGCTAATTTGAGTGTGACAGGCCAGCTAATTAAATTAGCTTCATTGTTGACAGTATTCATTTTGATTACTTGAAATCTTGGCTCCGCACAACCAGCAGTTGTTAGACATCCTTTTCTCCACTCGACATTTAATATGTCAGCTACCAACCAATAAGAATCCGGATGATCATCCAAGAAGCCTTCAACTGTTGCCGGATAGAACATTCCACCGATTGAAAAGATAGCCAAAAATGCAATATAGCAGAAATTCATTTACAATGCGTTTTTGTCTTTGTTCATTTCGAATAACTCAAATCCTTTTATTTTCACTATGTTTACAGAAAATTCTTGTAGCGAATTCCGTAGTGCTATACGTATCTCAAAGCAGTAATAGAATCAGCAGCCAATATATGAAGTAAAATATCTAGCGTTGAATCACAGATAATTCAGTGATGAAAATATTTGAACGTCGATTATTTGGATTCAGATTTTCTACTGCCAGCGATCAATTCTGCAAATTCATAATTTAACTATAAAATAAATAAAATATGTGTGTCGGAAGAATTAAAAGATGAAATATTTGAGGTTTAAAGGAAATTCAAGTGTTTAACCGAACAAAATATATTACTTTTTTCATTATTAAAACTCTAACAGTAATTTTTTAAAACCGTAAATTTGCAAAAAATTGTGCAACTGAAAATTGCTTAATGTTCTGCAATTGGAGAAGCTCGAAATTTTTGCCATGATAAGAATAGCCAATCAGAAAGCCAAAATCGATCATAATCAGTTACATGTTGTGTAATGATTGGATAAATTTCGATTATTTTGTAATAATTTGAAATATAGATGAAATTTAAAGTGTAATTTATCAAAGAAACTTTACAAATGCTACAAATAAACAAGTTTGCAGCAAGAGTGTTAGGAGTGTGTTAGTGTATTATTTCGAATTAATTTCCACTAATCTTTCCAATTCCGATTTCGACTGAAGAACCAATGAAATTGATTGAAACGGATTTAGAGAATTCAGTCAAATAAGCATAACTCATTTGTTTCAACAAGAAAAAAATCGTCCAACGAATGAACGAATGAAAAAAAGACGAGAAACAGAACTTCTGGAATATTTTATTGAAATCTTTTATGAATTCCTATTCAAACTAGCTCAAAAATGAATTTCAAAGATGATTTTTTCATTTGAAACTGAGGAATCGAATTGTGTTCAAGTTTGAACATTTAGTATACAAATTTTCAATAACTTTAAATAAAATTGGCATCAATGCCAGTTTTATTCACGAAATTCCGAAAGTTTTGAGAATATACGAGCAATAAAAACTATTTACTGTTGAAATTTTGTTGCAATAAAACTGAAATTAATCGATTTAATTTCGATTTTTAAGCATATGCCTCATTGAAGACAAGCCTCTGTAATGATAAAAACAATAATTGCCTTGTTATAAAATATCAGAAAAGGAAAAAGATATCTGAGAGATACGTCAAAGCGAAATTTAATAATTTCAAATGCAAAATATTACAGCTGGTCTGGGATTTTAGAATCCAGTTCTTCTGCTCATTAGTATTTTATTCTTATAGGACTGCTACTGCTATGAATGCTGAAACGGAAAAGTAATGGCTATAGTAATTGGCTACGAATTTTAATTAATCCAGATTTTTCATTTAAACGAATGGGAATCAAATAAGTGAAATTTATAAATATATCTACAATGAAACAGATTTTAAAATGTCGATTTTTTTAAAAATTCGTATGGTAGTAAGCATATGTGAAGGAAATAGTTAAAGAAATCCCATTTCCTGCAGATGTAATTGAAAGCCACCGACAGCAAATTCTAATCGTGTCACCTGAAATTTAGGAATTGAAGTTTTATACTAATAGACTTTTCAATGTTATAATTGTTAGCTAACCTGCAGTTTTCGAATTCTTTAACAAAACTTTTGCTGAGGAAAATGGAATTAGAAGAAAAAGTGGAGATAGATAATACCGTTACAACACTTAGAGATTATTTCTCTCCTAGTTGCGTTATTCAAATTCAAGAAAATGAACCGAGACTGATCCACAGAAATTTAATTTTGACAAAAGAAATTCTTTATCCTATTGAATTGAAGTTCAGAAATGAAAACATTAAAAGCTTCAAGAAGACTCAACAATTATTGCTTGTTGCGTGGAGAGATTGGTCAGCAGTCAAATGACCTTCAAAAAATTGCACAATTACGACTTGTCTCATTCAAGGAAATATTAAATTTATTATCAACTATTAAATTGGATATCAATTAAATAATTACTTCACAATTTGATTCAAATTCTATGATATATCAAATATATCATATCTATTACTGTTACATGCCTTGCAAATTTTTTCGAACAGTGCAATATTTTAAGTAGACATCCAATTTACTATCAACTTTAAAAGTTGCTAATGGTCTTGCAGATTTCAGTGATAAGAATAATTAACTTACATACTTGTAGAGATGGATGGTTGTCGATTATACTTGAAATATTCCACACCTTTTTTATTAAATCTTTCAAAATTTTGATTAGAAATTTATTATTATGGAATCAATCTGATAGCCATCCTAGCATTGCTTTACCTCACTTCAAAAACCTCGAAATATATCACTCAACAGGGAACAAATGCAAATATTGTACAATTCCATTGCCATCAGTAAAAGTGTAATGACACATAAAAATTGTAACACAAATTGACTAGAGATTAAAAATTATTCTACGGTGATTGCTTCTTAACATGAGCAATTCATATTTGCAGTTGTTGCTCATTGTTGGCTCATATTAAGGAATCTGTAAATTTTTTTGGCCTATAAGGAAACTCTGAAGTTAGACGTATCGAGGCACTATAACCATTTGGAGAATAAAGGAAATGCTATGATTAGGGTAATGTGAACAGCAATGATCCCAGAGGGATTTTGGCCTCAAGTAGTGCTGACTATTTTATAGCTTATAGCCAGGTCTTTAATAAAATTCCTTGCTCACATTTTCTTGCAGTACTTCTCCTGAAGATTTTTTTCTCGGACTTTAACTTTTCCAATTCTCCTAAAATGAATTAAATGAAATGAGCTCTTTATTTCCCTCTTTATTGTACTGCGACACTGAAAGTGACAATCCATAATATGAAGTCAGGGATATAAAAATAGACGATGCTACTTGTTGGTAATAATAATAAAACTATGCGAATAATTCAAATATTTGATTTGAGAAATGTTCAACTTAAGACTTTACTTAAGACGTAAATCTGAAATAGATAAGCTTATTATAATCTGGAATATATGTTTCCCAGATCCGACTATTGGAATAGGAGATGCAACCTTTATTATCCTTGTGCATTTTCTCAGGAACAAATTGAATAATCGTGTGCTATCTATTTTAAGGGCGACATTCTAAATTGTCTTGCGATCATAATATCTTTCGTTAATTGCTTAAGAGATAAATTTAGTCATGTTGATAATCGCAACGGTAAATCTAATAGTGACAATAATAGTATTAAGCAAAGAGAAAATCTCTACTTAATTTTAAATTTTAGATCTAAGAATTGTTGTCTTAGAAGTTCAGTTTAAAGTATTTAGTTAATCGTAAAAGTGATATGCATTAATATGGATAATCTGTTTCTATTTAAGGCTCTAAACAATAGCAAAACATACAAATAGAACACAGAGTGTTATCAGTACATCATTACATCTCGAGATTTGCAATTTCGATAAGCGACAGTAATCATTATTTTGATGGATTGCCTTCACAGTTTGCGCAATCCGTCAATTATCAATTTATCTCACTGCAAAAACTGCAATGTAAGGAAATATGATTAATAGCTTGCTAAAATCACCAGAAAATGAATCGGAAGCAGCTGAGGAATCTGAAATTGATTCAGATGAAACGCTTTGCATTCCGCTTAGCATTGAAACTGAGTAGCTTTACCACGTTAAAATACAAAATGTTTTAGCTCGCAACGCTGATGAACAGACGTAATCTGACCGCAACATGTGAACTGACACATATCTGATGAAATGAACTGGGAAATTTGCTCATTTCCTAATACCGTTGTCATTGAACAAAATCATGCGAGCTTTTGACTTTCACGAAAGAGTTCTGTTAGAGATAAATAGGCTGATTGACTGAATTTTAAGTTGTCCGGGATTAAACCTTCACAACTAATAAGTTGTTCTGTCAGTCAAAACACCAAATTACATTGCCGATTTCACTATAACTTAGCTTATTTTGCAAACAAATGAGTATGTTATGTGAAGATTGAATTATTTCCGTTTCATTTTTGCCAGTGCAGTTATTCTTTTCTATTATTATTTTTTTGATCCTACAATTAACATTACTATTACTGTTTATTTGATTTTTTCCAGAAAAACAGGAGAACTTTCTTTTTAAAAAGCAAAGTTTCTAAATCACGTCAGATTTTAACTATGATTTCGAAATTTTGCTTCAAAGAAACAGAGAGATGACAATCTTTTCAAGACAAAACAAAACAAGATTTTACTAAATTTTGTTTTGTTTGAATTGTCTGCTGATATTTTAAGTGAAAGTCTATATGTTCAACTTTAAAGGAATGAAAGGTAATATTCCGTATTCGTTGTCTTTGTAGTTAAAATTTTCTGTAAGTTGTTACTAATCAACTGAACTGATTTATTGATGGCGAACCAAGAAATAGATTCAAGCGAAAGAAGCAAATACGAAACTTTCTTGATGACTAACATAATTGAAATTGACGAAGTCCTTGATGATGAGGACAAAATTTATAGAAAGAAGTTTAAAAACACACTGTACTATAAGCTTATTCGTAAAATAAAATCTTTAAAAAGAAAAAAAAATGAAAACTTTAAAGAGAAAAAAAAAATGAAAACTTTAAAACAACTCTATTGGTTGAAAAGCTACTTGGAAGATAAGTTGTTGAGTGGTTTCGCTGTATGAATAAAATCTTCCCTAATATATTAAAGGTTCCCGAACACGCCTCATCCATAAATATATCCTACATTCTCTCTCTCCGACCTCTTTTGGAAATTTCATTCATCTCTTATATGGAAAATTAAACAAGCATTCATGCTCGTCCACTCATCTAATAGTTGTAGAAAGTTTTTATTAAATTAAGGCCTTCACAAATAATGGTTGTTAAGGCATTTTTTAATTTTTTTTTGAAAATTCAATTTTCTGTAGAATAAGATTTCTTTCGAAATCATTTCTGTTTCAATTTTAGTGAAAATAAAAACATCTATAAGTTTGAACAACAAAAAGAGCATATAATGAGGCAAAAAAAAAACAAAAAATTCCCTTCATTTCATACATGAAAAAATTCACAAAAAATCTTGAAAACTGAGGAAAAATTGAAAATTATCAAGCAAAGTGGCACAGGTAACTGTTAATGAAACGATACAATAATTTGAATCTTGTCTTAATGGCTGATCATATTTATGTGAAAGCAGTAAGATTATGCTAACAATAATTGTAATGCGTAATAATTTTTCAAATTTGCTGATCATTAGCTGGTTTCGCACAAAAACTACGCTAATCTTAATAATCGCTAAAACTTTTGCTTTATGTAATATTTAGATTTTGATTATTTCGAAGTTTGTAATTTTGAATTGCTATGAAAAATGATGTTAAGCAATTTCACTTACTTTAAAATTCAATTGATATTTCATCGTACTCTAAAGTCCCTTCTTTATTTTCCGTCACCGTATAAATCCATTTTGAAATTTTCGTTTACAAAAAGATTTTATTTGAAATGAAAGATTTCAAATGAAACCAACTATCGTTAATCTAACGAAATATAAAGAGCTGACATGAATATTATCAATTCAAAATACATACTATTGGACAAAAATTAGTGTAAAAATGACATCTTTCCTTCAAGTTAAGACAGACCTGTTAGATTGTGTCATTTTGATTTGTAAACAATCCAAGTAGGAAAAATTAAACTTTATAAATATAATGACAATGGAAGCTAAAATCACTAGCAGTTAGTCTTAATTTTAAACATTTCCGGATGTTCAGCTTCTAAACTTACTGCGATGAGTATCTGAAATTTTTCAATGAACGGTTAATGTGATCTATAATTATTAAAGATTCTAATTTGACAGTATAGATCTTCTGATTGATTTCATTTGGTTTCTTGCTTGGAAGCTTTTTATAAAACTAGTTGAAAAAGTTTTTTTTCGCGCATTTAATGAATGCTTTAATCTCATCGTTATATTTGGAAGTATTTAAAAATGAATATCAAAGAAACATTAATAAGAATTCTCAGTCTTTTCTTATTACTCTTTTTATCATTAATTCAGAGCTTCTGTTAAAAAATTATTTTCAATCTATCTGAAACAGCAATAATTATGTGAAATAATTTAAAATATAAATTTCGAGAACTTCAAACATTCAGAAAAATTCAAAGATAGATTAAAAGCTTCGGAAAGTTATCGAGAATTTGTTCGAATCATTTCATCTTGTGAAATTTAATATGCATAAATTCACAACTGAAAGAAATCTCAGATGTTAGGTCCTATGAATACCAACGAAATCAGTGGGCTAGGAGTGGAGCAGTTATCGGTTACTGTTATTATTAAAGGCAAACTACTTCAGCCGTTAACCCATCAGATCTATAAATAATTTTTGTCAACTCCCTCGTTCATCTCCAACTTTTTTTTCATTTCGACCCTTCCCAAGTTTATGATATTATCTGCGACTATTAGATCTTTCAATCTGGGAATGAGAAAGTAATAAAGAGTTAATTGGTGACATATTTCATTGAATGATTACGTAACGATGGTCAGTGTCTGGAGAGAGCTTTGACAAAATTAAACAGTCCGAACTCCTTTTGAACAAAAAGAATAATTTTTTGACTGCAGTTCAATCATCATAATTTTAAAGAGTACAAAATAACACAAAATCATTTTTCCAGTTCCATAAATTACAATAAAGAAACGTATAGAAAAATAACTTTCCATGTATTAACTATTCATTTTCATAAAAGAAATTTTGGATGCAATGTATAGAATGTTCAAAAGAGTACATTTCATTTTTGATGAAAGATACTTTCCTTTTAATAAGATTAAAATATAAAATAGAACGCTGTTCTATTGTTACATTTTTGAGATAAATACGAATTTGAAACACTATATGAATCTCTCCATTTCAATAATTAAATACTCTACGGACAGGCATAATTAAGCAAAAGAATGCGAAATAGAAAAAGTATTAGTCTTTCTTTATCAAATTTGAAATTAACAAAACTAATTGTCTGCAATCCATTTGGTTTTTTTTTCCTGTATGATTTGAACCAAAATGAAAAAAAATTCCAAGAAGATCAGATTTTATTTCTTATCAAATTTTTGCTCCGCCAGAACAAATTATGGAAGAATTTGAACAATTAGGAAGGTTCAATTAGCTGATGATTGATTTATAAATTGAAGAGTTTGTTAGTGACATGATCTAATGAGTTAGAAAAGAAGTAAAGAATGGTAACGATAATCAAAATAATGTCTACAATGTAAGACACTGATTAGTGGTGTGCTCATTTTTATTAGCTTTTTCGTCAGGAGAATTGAAGAAGTTGCTTAACCTCTTTTGTTTATGGATAAGTGGGAGAAAAAGATTCGAGAGGGTCCTCAACCAAACTTGAATAAGGTCGTATTGCCGAACAGTACAAGCAATACCTGTCTGTCATCGGACACTTCAGTTTCCTACAGTTCTCAAAAGATATTTTATCTAAGAAAACATTCATACTATTGCATCTATACTTAGAATTGAAATTTTTTCCACACTCTTATAAATTTTCTATATTGCAATAAATTGAATAACTATCAATGAGATCAAATTAAAGTTAGATCTATCCATTAGCATCATTTGAAAGTATAATACTTCTATAAAATAGTAAAACGATTCAAAAAACATTTCGCAACTGTTTTGGAAACAAAAAATATAAAGAGAAATAAAGAACATTGAAATAAAGAGCAATAAATGGAAATAAAGAGTATTTCTGATTTTCAGAAATGATTTCACATATTAAAGAGAAATTTCACTTCTTCTTTGAGCACAAATAAGCACAATGATACGCATTTTTCAAGCAATTTTGCAAATTAGTAATTTGAATAATTGATGGACTGAACAAAACGGATATGACACGGAGAAATGGGAAGTGGTGAATTTTCCTACTCAGCTATAGCAATTAAGAGGAAGAGAGGGAAGGTGTGAGGTTTTTTAGAAGTACAAATCACTTTAGCGAAAGCTAGATTGTAAATGTTAATTGAGAGGTTAATTTGTTCTGCAATATCTTGCTGAACACAATGTTATATAGCTAAATTGAATGTGTAATACGATAAGTACATTTCCCCATTTGTCCCATGACAATTACTCGTTAACTAATAAGGAGTTACAAAGAAGGAGAATGGATTTTCTCTTCATATCCTTTCAAGGACATTCTTCCTGTCCTCATCATCAGAACGTGACTACTTTAAGTGAAGATTAGTGGATCAGTAATTCATGAATTTTAGTAACTATGGATCAATAATTCATGAATTTTAGCAACTCATAACTATAGATCATAAATCATGACTTTTACTAACTATGGATCAGTAATTCATGACTTTTACTAGCTAATTTCTATAATTATACTTTTTTATTTGATTGTACATTGCAATTTTTATCAAATTTTTTTAAATGTACAAAAAAATTTCGTTGGCGATGTTTTTTAAAAGTTTATTTCCCATAATTATATCGATTAACCTTCGATTTTGTCGATAGCAACAAAGTCTTGGAGATTGTCGACTTTGTATGCGTTAGATCAGATTTATTAGTTTTCTTGACCTTTCACAAATTTGTAGAAGGGAAGAAGGACATTTATATGGTTTACAAATAAAGCAAACAGAATTATGTAAATGATCATTTTTGATTTGTTGGACAATACAAAAGAAAGAAAGGGAAACGAGGTCAAAGTAGCAGTGACTTCAGTGCAATCATTTTCACTTCATCCTGATACGTTATTACAGATTCATCAAATAAAAGCATATTATTGCGTAATTGAAATTAAAAGTTTTTAATTATTTGTATATTTCTAATAAAATCATCGTAACGATCTGATACATCTACACTCTCCTATACAAATCTATGCTCGTTCAAAATGTTTTATTTCCTGAAAAAAATACCGATATTTGAGTACGGAGTGTGAATAATATAAAATATACTGCTAATACACAATAAATTGATAAAAGTAAGAAAAGCAATGTCATGGCGCATAACAACACTGATAGAAGTTCGTCTTCTTTTGCTGGAGGAATTCTTGCTTGTTCTGGAAAAATCAATATGTGTTTTCATGACATTAAAATACAATGAGGCAAAACTTTTCTAAATCAGTAATGAGGATGAGACGTAACAGATCCAGTATATTGGATTCAGCTTAAAAGAAAGGAATTCTTTCTATTCCTTATAATATTTAATAAGGAATAGAAAGAAGCCTGTTAGTAACAGATCGGATAGATCTCTTAAGCTGAATCCCGAGCAATCCTTCTCTGTAATGTTTGATATTCGATTTTAAAGTTTCAACATTTTTTTATTAATTGCAAAATCATTTTATAAATGAGAGTAATTATGTAGAAATACAAAATTATGAAGACAATATTCTGTCATATTGAATAATATCATGAATGAATTAAATGAATCAAATGCCGATATCTTCTTTTTAGTTTTATATAATAATTATACGTTAAAATAATTATACGTTTAATTTTTTTTTATTGGCTTTTATTTTTTTTATTTTTATTGGCTTTCAATTCTTCATCTCCTCTGATCCAAATATTCCATATGCATCGCATAATATTATATTGTCCAAAGAAAAGATTTGATCTCAAAAGATAATTTAAAAAACAATTACACTTTCAAGTCATATTACGGTAGTTTGTTAAAGAGGCTTGCAAAACCCATACTTGCAAAACATACTATCAAGCAGTGCTGATTTTATCTTAATGTTAGTCTGAAATATTATTCCCGGTTACAGTTTCACAATGATTATTTTCCATTCACATATAACATTTGTGTGGGATAATCATACGATGATTGATACTTAAGAAATCCTTCCATTGTAAAAAAATTATGAAATGAAATGCTATTTTCTTAGAAAAAATTTTATTCTCAAAAATTTTTGATTTATAATTTCTTTTGCGTGAGAATTACTTCCCAGTAATTAATGCTGTGCAATTATTGATAAGAATTAATTTATGGGAAAATATTGGGATCTATTACTGTTCCTCCATATCAATGAAGTATCCAAGGAGAATAGAGTTTATAAGTGCATTTTTGCACAATTTATACCAAATTTGAAAGCTTTCTAATTTGACAGATTTTCTCAACTACCGAATAACCAAGAAATACAATGCTTTGGCTAAAAACTTTGTGGGCACAATTTTTCGAAATCCCAAGTTCCACCTCTTGTTTTCAAAAATTTTCAAAAGTTTTAAGTTGTCTTGAATCGTGTACAAATACATAGATTTCAAGCGATACGAACAAATATACATACAAACGTATTCAATAAAACGCTGTCTGCAATTAAGTGGCGAAATTTTCCTAATTCATTTCAGATTTTAACTGATTTTTAAATTGATTAATAACTCAACTTGAGCAATGTTTGCAAGCTAGATATTTGTAACTTGAATATTTTAATGTAATTCATGCAAGCAAAAAGTCGGATACCAAGCAACAATTGCTAGGCACTTTAGCAGCAAAACATTCGTATTCAAAGCCAACATTAATTAAAATGTGGAATGATCAGAAAAAAGCAAAAAACTTTTTCTTTTCGAAAGAAGAGAACTGAATAAAATGGAAGACTTGTCGTATTTGTTTTGACTGATGTTGGAATTAAATTTTGTTAAACAAGGAATATTGAAAGAATTAGGCGCGACCTTATCAGTGATTTTGTTTAAAAATATCACTTCACCACTTTCTCGTGAGCATAAGTAGCCGACACACAAACTTATCACACACATGATTAAGACATCTAATCTACCTAGTGATTTCAATATCGGTATCTCGTTGCTTTTGTAAGACAGTTTGGTGCAATCGGCATTTTGTTGAATTTTTGTTGTAGCACTTTACAGCATTTCTCCCAAAATTAAATCGCCGTTCGCGAAGATATGCAATTAGCACACAAGAAAATGCAGCTGACGTAGCGATCGCAATTGCTGATAGTACTATTAGGCCTATATCAACAAATGTTTCTGGTGCACTGTCCAAGCGATACAGAAAATCGCGTGATTCAGCTTCCGGCAACTGGAAATAGGACTGACCATTGAGTTAAATCTTATCAATCACAAGTATCATAAGCCAAAAATGAGAAAGCAGTATGTACACCACTAATTAATTGGCAGACGATATTTATGAGTATGGAGCAGAAAAAAATTGAAAATGATAAAATGGTAGTGATTATAATTACCTGACCAACAATTGCATATCTTTCTTCACAAGAACACCAGGGGCAATTAGATTCATACTTCTGTATGATTACTGTTGCATTAAAACATTTACCGGTCAGATCTAAAGTTACTTTATCGGACTGTTGGGAGGAAATTGCTACCGATGTTATTGTTTGTTCGGGCGATTCAGTTGCTGATTCTTGCTAAAAAATTATAAGAAATGTAGAGATAAGTAAAACACTAAGCAAGTAAATAAGATGTAGTCATAAGAATAAAGATCACTAATAGAAAACCTTGTCATCAAAAACGCGAACTGCGCGGGTGGAATCACAATTTCTGGAGAATCCATAAATTGGATCGACGCCTACTATTTCATAATTGAAGGTTATATCTCCAGGTCTTCCTTTGTTCCAATAACTTACAAACATATGTGAAGAATCCTAAATTAAATAATTTATTCCATTTTGAAATGCAAATTTATTACAAAAGATTTGAGAAGATTTCTATTGAAATCAATGCAAAAATTATAGCAATGAATTTAAATTTGAAGATATGATTTAAGAAAATGGCATTCAATTAACTAGAAACCGAAAACTTACGAAAAATTCGTGTATAGACCAGCTGGATGAAATCCTTTCGTCACTAACTAAGTTCCATTCCGATAAAGTTAATCTGGAATCGTCACATCCAGCAGCCCCCAGGCATCCTTTAGTCCATGTAACAGATACAGGCTCAACGGTTACCCAGAATGATGTTATTGATGACTGCGTCGAACTTTTTGGCAAGGACAATGAACAACATATCAAAAATTTCCGGGATATCAGAGCTGATAATGTAACCAGAGCAGACTGTCTAATCATAAAGATACCCTGAAATAGTCACAAAGAGATTAAAAATTAAAAAATGAAGATCGAATAAATTGTCCTCATGAATTGTCGAAAATTTCCTGCATCAGGCACTTTCTCTTCAGCTGTTGCAAACATATCATTAATTCCTGATAAACTAATCACCAGGTTTTTGTAAAAATTCAATTAAAATGAATGAATATACATGCACCAAATTAAATGCAGAAATAATGCCGAAAACATTTTGAATTCATTAGTTGAAAAATCAATGATTTTCGATGCCAACAAAAGCAATAACCTTTATTATGCTCATTTTCTTCCAGAAAATGGAATCCTATCCAGGACAACATTTCTTTAGATTTCAATTAATCACGAGTTAGTCAGAGAATTCTTTAAAAACTTTCTCACTAAAATGATCGCTCACTCTCATCTAAAGAAATCTTTTGTTTCTTTTCTAAATTCATGGATATGTATTTAGGATTTGATCTTCATCTTCACAACATGATTCACAAAATGAAGTGAAACAAAAATTATATTTTTGGTTCGCTGACCCCAAAAAATTTAAAAAAGGAATTTTAAACAATCAATTAAGTAATTCATACGTATTCCTTTAGCAATTACTTGACTCATCACTCATTCACTTGGAATTTTTTACCTACAGGTAGGATTTTTTACCTACAGGTTTTTACCTACAGGTTTCATTAAGTTACAGGTAACTTAATGAAAGCTATTTCTCAATTCTTGCCATCCCGAGTGTCACTTTTGTTTTCAAAAAATTTAATTCAGATAATTCAGTATTCTTTTAAAATATTTTTTTCGGACTAAAAAAAAATTAGCAGTTTTTCCAGGCAATAAGTCTAAAACAGATGACAGAAGTTTGCCATTAAAGATTAACTGCAAGTAATAACTAGCCAAGAGCGAAACTAAGTATGGTCTAAGCCTTAGATGAATCGGGATAGTGGAACGTTTTTCATTGGCCAACTAAGTCAGCCGCCATCCCATTCTTCATCAATGACTGATTCCTTCGGTCAGTCTATTTTTATAATAAATTGCACTCTGCAAACATACATTCTACAAGTGGCAAAATTAGTATCAGAAAAATCATTATGAATTTTGATGCTAACTGGCATGTATGTAATCTCATTAATAAGCCATTCATTGCATTGATATGTTTGTATGAGATATTTTGTTATTATCTTAAAAAAATGTTATGCGATTTGTCATTCTTTTTTGGACTAATTTTCAACAATAACTTTCAAAAACTGATAATCACTAAAAGAATTAGAATGAATGCCATCGTTGAAAAAACCGTTGATAAAACCTTAAACGAAAACAGTGACAAACAGGTAAGTGAGGTTCCTATAAAGGCAGAAATTTGGATTTGGATAAAATTAAGAGTAGACAGTATTGTTTTAGATCTGAAAAAGAAAAGCTAAAAGAAATGTAGATTCTTAATTAGCAATAATAAATAAGAATCCATTTTTAAGTGAACTGTGAAATGAAGGAACTCAGTAGTTGGAAATACGAGAATTTTCTTGAAGTATTGTTTTACGGATAATAGGCTAAAGAACCTCTCTCTCTCTTCTTGTGTAAAGAGAAATTTTCAAACTTTTTGTAGCATCACTTTTGCAAAATGTTGTCAATCATATATCCATGGGAAGTGCTCGAATAGAGGAATCGTTGCATCAGCACTTTGCCGTTAACAAATGAAATTGATTAAAAAGTCACGACAAATTTAAAAACACGAGTGTTTTTGAATAATATTTTCATTCAACATATTGGAATGTTACGGAACAAATTGAATTGATGACCAAAATGTATTGTCTGATTTGCAAATATCAATAGAATAAGACAGATCAAAGAGTAATGCTTAATTCAAGCACTAGATAGTTTATCTACATAACGATCATGTGTAGTAACTCAAAACTTCTGCCAAATTTTTCTTGATTACAGGCAGTTTGAAATTAATAAATTAAAAAAAATTTCAAAAAATCCTGTTTAGGAAGAAAAAATAAGTCAATTGACTTTAAAATTTACAGTCTAATAACACTTATCATACGGAATAAATGAGCAAACACCATCATATCACTGGCATTCCGCGTTGAAATATGAGGTGAAATAGACTTTATTCATTTATAATCCAGAAAGATGAAAAACAGGTTTCGAATATCAGCTATCCGGAAGTCGAGCTCATTTTACTTCTTGCAAAGCTATTTAACTTACGATTTCGATGAATAAATGTATGCGAGATATTGAAATTGAACTTTACTTTCTTGGAACAAAGATTTCGGTAAAGATTAAAAATACATCCTCAATCATTGATCCAAAATTCTTTTCTCGAAAAAATTGTTTTTCAGTTTTCTTGTCCTTATATTCCCGAATCTCATTTCCTTTCAACAACTTTTTTTGAAAATTTTTGAAATCTCTTTAACTACTTTTAAATCTATCAAGAATATTAACATGGATTAAAAGCAAATGCCATTTTTTGGCGTATTAAGATGATAAAATTTAACTTCAAAAATATACATACCATGTAAATTTGATAAATTTGAAATGAGTCTTTGCTGCATCTACATAGAGAATTTTTCATTTTTTGATTTATTGTATTTATTTTATAAATATAAAATAGAGCGTGAAATTTGAAATGGGCTGAATGAACAGATGGATGGTCATGAAATACGTAAATAAAGGCAGCAATGCGTTTAAAATGATAACAAAATGACAGCTCTCGAAGAGATAGGTTGTTTTGACATTTTTGATTTATTTAATATTTCTTATTCTCTGACTACATTCTAATTCGTCAACAGGTAGTAAAGCAAACGTAATGTTTCACTTCTGTCACTTTATTTGGCAGTGTTAGAACTTTTTTGAATGACTGATAGTCTAGTAAATTCTAAAAATTTTCATTACAAATTCGCTGAAAAGGAAGAGAAAATTGTTAGTCAGCCTAGCAAGTATAAAAGATATTTAGTATGTATATTGCTGCTGATAATTTGGCCTTAGTTACTTTAAAGAAATGAAAACAAAAAAGGAATTCAGTTTGCCCAATAGAATCCTTTTCTATCCGATTTTTCGACTTCAAGCAGGCTCTGTGCATAATAACCTTGATCGGCAACAATCAAAAATCATTTGAAATTTGAGAAAAACAAAAAATCAAAAAATCAACAAAAATTCATGGAATTTTTTCAGGAAATAACGCTAAAGTAAAATGATGTTTCTCAATGATAAATTAGCATAGAATGAACAATAATGAAAATTTCTAATATTCCAACTCCGATGGCAAACATCTCGTAAAATAATTTGTCAGATGACTTCTTATCATTTCTTAATGCTTAAATCCATTTCTTGAAACAGTGAAAATTCTAAATTTCTATGGTTAGCTTTTAACCCATCTAGGTTGCAAGTTTCTTGCTTCGTATTCAAAATTCATATTGAATACTGCCAAAGAAACAAACATTCTCAAGCCTGGGACATATTGAAGTGAAAGTGGGACTGCAAAAGCACCAAATTATTTCAAATTGGTACTAATTTATCCAAATTGGCACTAATTTTTCAACCTGCTTTGACATAAGTAAAACATTTCTGAAATGTTTTTTTGTTGAAGATTAGAAATGGCGCCGACTTTTCGAAATCAAAACGAAAACTTTTTCAGTCTCATAGCTAATTCTTTCGCTCCATAAACTTATATTAACCTCAAATTCTCTTCCGAATTTATGGATTGCCTACTACGTGCCATCTGATTTGTAATATGATACATGACGAAGAGGAGGCAAATATACAGCTATCAATCAATTTTGTTAAAATTTTTAATAAAGTGAAACTAATCGTATACTAATTGATATTAATGGTTCAAAAGACTGTCAAAGTTTCATTTCATCCTGGACACTTTTTCCTTGAATAAATATTCAGCTATGATGAATAAATATGTTTCTTGTGGAGCTTTATTTGGAAGATTGAAAAGGCAAGCTTAGTAAGGATAATCTGCGACTAATTTTCCAACAATTTCATTTCCTCATAAGTTATTCATAAGCTAATAGGATCGAACCATTTGAAAAAAATTGCTCAGTGATGAGCCATAAATGGAGTTGCTAGCAGTAGAAGAATATTTTAATGGCAACAGATGAATGTGATAATGGCAGAAAATGCAGTGGGAATGATGGAATCAGTTCTGTTTTGGATTCTAAGCCAAGTAATAGGCACTATAAACTTGGTTTCATAAAGGCTATTTGGCACGAAGTGTTGATAATTCTCTAGTCTCATGTTTTTCTTCTTTTTTCTCTTATCTTTACTTGTTGCTCAGCCCTTCCTTTTTTCTTTAAAAACAGATCACTAAGCCTAGCTAAAAGGTCAGAAACATCTAACGAGTAGTGTGAATGCCTTTCAATCATTCTCACAATTCATCGATATCCAAATCAAGAATTTGAATTTTCATTTCAAACTTGTCAATCAATAAATTTATTCCTTCAGTTTGTTAAATTGAAGAAAAAAACAGGAAGAGGCTCTTTCTGTACAGCGAAATTTTACTAATTAGCAGTTTTACTTTGCGCAAAGATTAAATGCAAAAATAAGATTTCAGAGTAAATTCATTTGTATTAATGGATATTGGACAATTATTTGGACTGACATACTGTCGAAATTTTGAAAATATCCGCTCAACCATGATGCTTCGTTAATCACATGTCATAGAGTAGATCAGCTGAGAAAAGTGGAAAGATTTCCTTGCTTTGAACTATTCCCGTGGGATCACGGTTTAATTCGTTATAATATCAATGAAACAGATAGCAGTAATGTCTTTTTTAATTCATTGGATTGACATCGGGACATTTTCTCTTTCTGTATAGAGAACAAATTTCATTTTAATACTATCATAAATTTACAATTTCCATATGCAAAAAGTTGAACTTGAGATTTAAGAAAGGATAAATTTTATAAAAAAATGATCAGTATTTCAGGTTCAACTGCATAATCAAACATCTTCTTGAGTATTCCATAATTTGATGAATTTTTAGCTCACCATTTCCGGAATATTACTATAAAAATCCTTTGTTATTTTTGAATCACTCAAGGAAATTCCGGGAGAGGGAAAAAATGTCCTTTTTATTCCGTTTAATTTAACACTAATCATTCTGTTTTCTCTTTTGTCAATATCAATTTAGAGAGCTGAAAATCGTTCATCGATGAAGCTAATCATCCGGAAAATATGGCTTCATTATGGCGCATCATCAAACCTTTTAGTTTATTATAGATGTAAATATTTATATAGAAAGAATGATTCCAAATTACTGCTGTCTGTGTTATGTTATTCAAAATTCGAATGACTTCCAAATGACCACTAGAAGTTCCTGTATCCTACTGGGTCAAGTTGCTTGATTTCTCAATGTTTGAAAGACAGAATTAAAAGTAGGGTGAGTACTGAGGTGAGATCTTTGCTTTCACTCATTGCTCTTTGGTTCTTAAAATATTGATATTACAGCGCTGATCTAAAGGAAAGCATTACAGTCATTACAGCAGAGCAATAAGGTAATCTAATACCTCAAAGGTAGTTCCTCTTGCACTGCCTTCCTCAAGAATGGTCACTTGGACATCATCTGAGAGACAAATTCAAATAAATTCGAAATTTCCATAGGTTATTATTCTCGATATATTGAAAAGATTGATTATAATTGCTAAAAATGTCATTTCATATAATATGCAGCATTAAAAAAAGAAATAAAAGCATCAGATTTGTGCCGACTTCGCAAGCAAATCTGAACTTCCCAAATGAATTGAAGTTTCATTTCCAACCAGGTAACAAATTTCAGCGAAGTCGGCACAAATCTGATGGAATTTTTGGGCTGAAAAAAAAACACCTCGGTAAAAACGAGCAGAAAACAATTTGTTTTATTTCTGAAATAGGCATAGCCCTCTGGCTTTAGCAAAACGTAAAATGCAAGATATTATTGGAAACATTCGGATGTACATCTTCTCTACACACTATTTTTTAAAATATAATTGGCTTTGATCGAATGAACAATAAATTTTTTTATTAATTAAAAATTGTCCTTTCATGAGATCAAGTAAAATATGATTCACTAATATTGCACGCTGCAAATTTAAAATGCAAGCAAAAGAAGTGAATTATGATCTTTTTCATAGAATTTCAGTTAGCTAAATATGTTCTTTGGAAAGACTTTTTTTTAAATATTTTCCAGTATTTAAAAATACAAAGAGAATCGCACAATTTAAAATGAGATGAACGCTTTGCAGCGTCAAATAATGTTCCTGATCAACTGATCAGGTATGATGGTTAGTTATATATAATTAATTGGAATTAGTCAACCAGAATCAGCTGCTTCTATTACCATATCTAACAAAGCTATTTCCAATTAGAATTGGAATGAAGACCAAATCATTAAGTTAACAACAGTAGTTCTTATAATCTGTCTAATATTCAACGAGAAATTAATTGCTTCAAATAAATAGTTCACATACGCCGAGTATTCGTAGAAAACATTTGAAGAAAGAGATTTATTTCACAAATTCTACAAAAATTTTAAGAATTGGCATTCTATTTTAATGGCAGTCAATTTCTCGGACAAATCTCATTGAAATTCCTCATGGACCCTTAAATATATGCTGTATGGATACCGGCAACATATGGAGCCATATGCTATATGGAGCCAAGGCAGTAGTTGAAGGCATAGGAGAGAAGGTTAATTTGTACTTAATTATCATTATGCTTTTACATTTTTATGCAAAAGAAGACAACTACACCCATTTCTGTGTACACTCTTCATTTGCAAAACAAATTTCGTCTAAAACTGAGAATAGAATTCCTTCAACAATTCCATCGTTTTTTGTTTCGTGAAAGTATTGAGCGAGAGCAGTTTTTTGCACACAATTTAATATAATGACAATGCTTTATCAGAGCCATATTTGTTACTATTACTGAAAAGATTATCTACAAAACAATTTTTCTATATCTTCCTATTTTTGTTTTTCATCGTAATTAATAACCAAGTTAGTAATTAAAAATATTTCTTATTTAAAGAATAATTTTTCCAGTTTAAAGATTTTTTAAATTTAAAAATTCATAATTTAGACTAGCACAATAAAAAGTAATTATATTTGGAAGATAAAAGATCAGTGATAAACGGCAGTTTTCGAGAAAAGATAACGATGAGTGTTGTTGTAAACGAAATCATTATGAAGTGTCGGTGTGCATGTGTGTAGTTGCGTATGTTGATTATGTGTATGTTATTATTTATGTTGTGAATGCGTGTATATATGATTGTGAAGACAATACTTCTATTGCATTATTTTGCCGAACAACAAATAGTGAACTTCGCAGGACTTACGATTCTTCAAAATAATGTCACCCATGCTCAATGTCTTTTGATAAAAGAAATTCATCAGTGAGTAGAAAAAAAACGAGGCAATAATTTTTTTGCTAATCTGCATAAATTTGTAAAGCAATAAATGATTGTCATAAATTGTTTGTATAGGTTTTTTCAAATATCGCTTATGCTAATCATGATTCCATACCACATTAGCATCTTTAAGTCATAATACTTCAAACCTGCAACTTGTTTGAACTGAAAATTCATCTATAAATGATGAATTCAACTTCTGAGCTTTGTATGAGCCTTCTTTTGCTGTTTTATCAGTGAAATAGCTAATCCACAAATAACTGTTAGTAGAAAAAAGATCTTAACGGTTCATTCCTCTCCTTGAATAGGAAAAGCCACCAGCAATTTAAATTTGAGAATTGTTGAACCAAAATATAATTTTATAATCATGTATTTTTGTCAAAAGCTTTTGTTGACAATTGTGCATTTTTTATTCTTTCTATCATTTTCTCTATTTATGTAGTAATTCCATTAAAATTATATGCTTAGTTGCGAAGTACCTTTTGGAAAAAATTATATGCTTAGTTTGTGTAGTATCTTCTGGAAAAGAAGTATATAACTTTTTACAGATTCTGTAGAAATGTTTAAGAATGAAATCCATCCTTGTTAATTAGAAGAATTTTAGCAATTTTTTCTATTTACTTTTGAAATTAATATTAAGTGATAAAGACTTTTTTATATAACTAACTACTGAGAGGATAAGAATGGGAAGATAATCAATTGAGTTAATTCACAATTTTTCATAATTATTATATTTTGCATACACTTGCTAAAATGTCCTATGTTGCTATCGTAAAAGCAAAGAACATCTTTCAGGGTTATGAAAAAGAAGCATTTATGAATTTTTTTAGCTTTTAGAAAAATTTGAAACTTATTCTGCAGTTCTCTTTCAGTATCTTGCATTGACGTATGTTACTGATCTATGCTGCTAGCTATCGAGGCCAAGCTCCATCATGTTCGCTTCTTATTTAAAAAAAGACACAAGTGCTGCTTATACAACTAACTACTGAGAATGAATGAATGAACTAAATGAATGAATGGATGAGTGAAATGAATTAATGAATCAATGAATGAATAAAACGGAGAGTGAAATAAATGAATAAGTGAATGAAATGAATGAATGAATGAATTGAATAAATGAATGAATGAATGATAAGTTAATTGAATAAATGAAAGGAACGAGTGAAATGAATGCATGGATGAGTGAAATGAATGAATAAGTGAATGAATGAAATGAATGCATGAATAAATGAAATGAACGGGTAAAATGAATGAATAAGTGAGTAAAATGAATGAATGAATGAATGAATGATATGAATCAATGAATGATTTTAATGACTAAAATTATTAGAGAATTTCTTGCTTGAAAAAATTATATTAAAAAAAAAAAAAAAAAAAACCAGCACATCTTGCAAATGTTGAAGTTAAGAAATTTAAGTTAAAGAAAGTAAAGAATGTAAAAATATAAACGTAATGCTTATTGCAATTTGCGTATGATTTTGATTCACAATGAAATGCAGAATTTCATATAACTCGCCACTTTGAACATTTTCCCTGTTATTAAAGTGAAAAAGTCAAAGATTGTAAATTATTGAAAATCAGTACTCGTCCTTACAGTATTGATATGGAAATCTGAAGAGCAGCACTTCAAATAACTAACACTACAGAATACTATTGAAGATGTTTGGAAATTAAAAAAATTCCAGTGCCATAATAGAGAGTTCCCTTAATCCAATGTTACATACTTGTTCCATCGAGAACTGACCAAATCAGTATCGGACAAAAATGAATAAAGTTAAGTAGATCTTATGGCATGATCAACTGTTTAAACAGTTTTGAAAAGGTAATAATATTATGAATCGGATTTGCAAACTTTACTACAAGCGCTGGAAACGAATCAATGAAACGATATTATAAATGCATTCAGGTAATTTTAAAAATACAATCTTATATCATGTGCTTTGCAATTTTTGTGCCTATTGCCTTTTCACTGTATGTTGCAACTTCGTTCTTGATTACTGTAAAAGTGCCTTCCATCTATTTTGCTCATATTCACAAAATATAATGACCTATCAGATCTCGTTGGATCCCGAGATCTCATAAGGGATTAAGAACAGAAACAGAATACTGACATGGCATCAACAATATTTCCTAAACGACACTTCCTATATTCTATAATGATGAAACCAAATTACTGAAATTTTAATAAAAGTATCAATAATTCGCGTACAATTTCACCGAAAATTCCTCATCAATCTTTATAAACCACAAATTTTCAAATTTTCAGAAAAAATGACATCACCGTGACAAGACAGAAAAAACCACGACACACAAGGGACACAGAATTAGATAGAAGATGAGGCAGTACATTAAGTAAGTTGAAGAAAAACGGAAAAAATTCTAATTCAAACATGACCTAGCAAAACTATCTACAATCATATCACATCCTGATTGTTTCAAAAAGATGTCCTAAGTGGCTGCCTTGCTATTCCTGCCTGCTACTACAAGTGATACGGACAAATTTTAATCCCAAGCGTTTTCAAAGCCTTAATACTTTATTTCGTATAATCAAGTTACTTGATTCACTTTCATTTTATCCCCTTTTTATGAACTACTTAGCTATGAAGACTTTTTGCTACTTTGTAAATTAGTAGCAACTTTCAACTGCAAAAACTTTGAGCAAAACAGATTCAACAGCAAAGCAAACTTATTAATCGAGAATGTTGATAAAAATTCTCTAAATTAAAAATTAAAAGCTTTAATCACATTACATATTACGATATCGATCTAGAGGTAGCAGACTAGATCCAGCACTAAAGCGGCTCGGGATAAGAAAAATAAGCTGCTGCAAATATGCTTCTTTGGAAGCTTCTAATATTAAAAATATTCAGTCTTTCAAACATTTTTAATGATTCAGTAGATAAGTTTCTTTGTCTCAAAATACCATTAAAAAACCTCATATTATATCTCAGAAGCATATCAGCCAATTTTTCAGCTAAAAAAAAATTATGTTATTTCAAAAATACTTAAGGATCATAAATCCATGTAAAATCAAAGCACATCTCGCCTATATTGCTTCTTTACTGCAATAAAAATTCACAAGCAGTGCGACCCGAGACGCTTTCTAGTGTGGCAGCAAAAATAATGATCAATTAACAGATAATCACTAATTCAAAGATCCACGACATCCTGGTGCTCCGCAGAGGCAATCAATTTTATCTTCTTCAATCGGGAATTTATAGTCATACGTTATTTCATCGCCCTTATTGATTGCCAACTTACTATAGATAACGATACGTTTTTCACCATCTACTACAACAATTTTTGCATAACAGTTTGGTTGGCATGAATGATTTATGAATCGTGCCAAATTTCCCATTTGCGTAGCGTCGATGACCTGCAAAATTATTTAAAAAATAACTCAAGCTTAATCATAAATATATATAATAGAACTTTCCGCTCTGACGGAAATGGTTTATGATAAAACTTCCTGCAACATTTGTGTAATGATTAACAACTACTTTGCTAATGTCATCACTATATCGAGCCATACTCAAAATCGAACAGCGAGCGTTGTAAGTTTAAAAGCAGCTAAATTATTTAAAAAAATGAAAATACATTATAAGGTTACATTATCAGAATCGATACGAAACAAATAGCTTGAACCCATGCCACGTCTCTCATAACGCTTTTCACGTTCATCCGCCACTGTCGGCCGTATTTTTTGGCCAATATACTCCACAATCATTTCATCTGGAGCGATTGCTTCCAACGCATACAAACCCCAACCATGGATACGAGATCGAGCAAATTTAATTAGTTTTTTACGAAACTAAAAACAACATTAAAATCCAAAAATGAAAAATTAAAAATAAAATTGCTTCTATTTATTTACTAAATGTGCTTACTAAAAATATTATTATATCGTTGCGCAACCTAACAAATTTTTGAAATAAGCTACAGCGCTTAGTTTTTAACTGAAACTCCACTATTCTAATCATTCTAACTTTTAAAGCATGGCTCACTTCCTATCAGATATTTCGAATTAGGTTCTTAAAAACAAGATCTTGCAAAATAATGCTAGTATTGTGGTTTAAGACGGACTAATTGAAAGGCCTCTTTGATTCTTGAGTACGGGACTAGGATCAGAATGAACAATGCTAGTATTGTGGCTTAAAATCAAAAGTCTGAGTTGAGATATTTGTAACATCCAAAAATGATGCGATTAAATTTTCTTTTTCTTGTTGATTATAAAGTAAATTCTATTATTTCCAAGATCTTGTTTTACGGATCTAATTCGATGCTTATCTACTAAAACGGAAAAATATTCGCACATTTAATGCCATTCTTCTGTTCAATAACTACATAATATTATAATTGTAAACATATATAACAGCTTGAAAAAAGAGACTAATATCCTTCAAACCTATAAATAACAAAAAATATTGGTAATGTTATATAACTTATTTCAGACTATCTGGAAGTATTCTATGCATTTAGAAAATAAAATTCAAAATCGTTATATCTCATGAAAACATTAAATAATTTACCTTCAGCTGGTTGACTTTGAATATATCCGATGAGGTATCACCCATTGATGTCAATAGACGACGATTCATGCTTCGTGCTTCTCGCGTAGATTGTATCAAATACCGAGCTTTTTCATCATCCTTCAAATTCGAAGTATAAGTCTTACTCTAGTTAAGAAATTTTCAGAATAATACCCTGTATTCTGAAAATAATATACACATTCGCATTCCCTCTTTATCAAACTGCATCCTTATTTCTTAGTAACAGTATTACGAATTTTTACAAGAAATAAAACATCGTGCAAAAAATAAATCAATCCTAAATCTATTAATTCCAGCAATTCATGATGAATGCAGTTCATTTTCACATGTTTTTGACCCCATTTTATTCAGTTTAATAAAATTACAGTCTTTCATAAAATTATGGTAGCAAATACTTATTAAATATTATAATTGAATCACAGACCTTTTCATTCATTTCCGTTAAGAAAACATCCGGTCGTCGCAGAACACCCCTCTTTTCCTTGTGAGATAATTTATAATAGCCTTCTGTACGAGCACATCCCGACGAATGAGGCACTATACCTTCCAGCTGTAGTTAAAAACAGTTAATATACATTATATACACAGCATTGCAAAAACTCTATAAATTTAATAAAATTCCGCACTTTTTAACCATTCTTTCTAAATTTTGTCAAAAAATGTCAAGAATTACCTCAGGATCATCGTAATAGTAAATATTTTTTCCAATTTTCTTCGGTTTATCCTATAAAATATACATTTAGTAATCGAAAAAAAATACAGATAAAATACAAATATCTTTTACACGTCAAATCAAAATTTTCTATGGTTGCATAAAAAAGTATCTGACATAATTCCTTTCGAATATATTCAATAATATCTGACCAATAGATGGACTTCTGGCACTTTTCTCGGTGGTACCCAGTATAACTTTTTACTCCATGTTGCTGTCCCATCATTTTGCATCTCGTGAAATGCTTTTTCCAAAAACACCAAATCTTCTGTATCCAGACCTTTCTTGAAAGTGCGAAGTTTTGAGTTCATATGATTTTATATAAGATCAAAATAAAATAGCCATATTTAAAATTTATTGCTAGTTATCATACCTATTTCTCTTTCTAAATTTCATCTTTAAATCAATAGTAAAAAGTTAAGCATCAAAAATTCGAATAAAAGCAACTTTTTCAAACTTCCAAAAGATCGCTTTTTCTTCCTCAGCAGTTCGTTTCTCCCACTGTTTCCATCCTGTCTCCCAAGCAAGTTGTTCCACGTTAACAGGTGGTGGAAGTAGCGAAGCAAGTTCATTTCGATAGCATCGTTTTTTTACCTTTGCTGCAGTTTTAAAAATAAGTATCTTTAAAAAGATTCTTAAAGTATTTTAACCCATCCTAATGCGTTTCTAAAACATTTATGAACAAAATGAAACTGTGCGTCGAAAAAATCTCTGATGTCAGGTTGCTTGCAAATCCTAATCGACTTAGATGATAACTTATCACCAATTGCATTTCTATACCAGCCTTACCTTGCACGTGTTGTAGCGGTGTTTTCCCCAATTCTCCCAATTTTCGCGTTTCACAATACTCCGTTTCAGTATCACTGCGTGCTAAAACGCTTTCTTCAAATTCTTTTTTCAATTTTTCCGATAGCTCCACCGGAAGATAGCAGTGATCGTTGAAATACCCCTCTATATTTGCAATATCGAGTACCTCAACAAAATATTCATTAAACTGACCCATGTTTCAAGTTGAAAACTTGAAATAACAGCAAATGCAAAGTAAACCTACAATTGAATAATTACATATGTGAAGTTTCATCAATTTTTTTAAAGACTATTCAAATTCCTCTTACGTGGGTAGAAAAAGGGAGAAAATGGAAACAATTATATTGGTGCTCATCTCATATCCGCTCTCTTTATATGCAAAGCGAACGAAGAAATTTTTTGAAAAAACTGTTTGCATTAACTTCATCTAATTAGAATTTGATACTATGAACTTCCCAAAAAATCTGAAGCATTTAAACTGTTTCATCTGAAAAAAATAGCCACAAATTCTTTACCTTTTCATGTCTTGTCTGCAGCTTTTCGATAATTTCATTCTGTTCTATCAAATGGGATACTGTTGTGCAGCTGCTATAATTTATCCATTAATGAGTAAATTATTACTTTATTTAAAGCACATCAATCGTTTTAAAATATAAAATTTGCATTCTATGAAAAACTATTTCAAAGCAAATTTCTAACAAAAATGAGTAAAAAATGCAAAAGTGGATAAATTATATTTTGGTTAAATTATTATCAAAACCTGGATAAATTATTCGAATCAATTCCAACACACTCAATATTTTCTTCAGTTTTAGTTTTAACGAACAACACTGGCTTTTCTTCAATTCCTAAAAAATTAGAATTGAACTCTCTTTTAAACAAAAAATTTGATCATTTTGCAAAAATTTTCCTACAATACTTCATCTTTAACAGTAATATCAAAACACAGAGCGTTATGAGACACTGGGATTATAAATTTTAAGTCAAGATTTCAAAATTTCAAGTAAACGATTCTTCTAAAAAAGAAAAGTGCACGAAACCGAAGCCATCAGTGATAACAGAATTTTAAATAACAAATACAAGTTAGATGAATTAAAAATTTTTTTAAATCAAATAATATAAAAAATTATTTCAGCTCGAAACTTATTTCACTTGTGTTAGATAAAACCGAGTTATTACTGTTAACAAGAAGCTAACCAGAACATGCAGACAATTTATCAATTGTCTCAATTTCATCAAAATCCTTTTCGATATGATCCCATTCTTCCAGTTGTTCCTCTTCTTCCTCCTCCTCTTCCTCGCCCACTTCCTCCTCATCATCGCTTTCACTTGCTGATTCATCAGTTGACGTGGTAATACCAGAACCAAAGTCTTTGTTCGGAAATGTCCGACTCGAACAACCTGTTGAGCACACGGACTCACTTTCAGTTGCACTCCTAAAAACAATTTAAAATGTAGTTTTTTACAGAGGAATCAAGAACTGTGAAAATTAATACGACTGAAATTCGAAATCAAAAAGCAGCACATAGACATGTTTTTTTCACACAATTTGCAAAAGCTGCTCTGGATTAACTTAATATACTATTTGAAAAAATGTGTGCACATTTTAATCCAAGGAATCTTTATTAAAGTAAATTTTCATTATTTTCATTAAATGACTTGCACGCAAACTTTAGGCTTGACCTTTGTTTATAACACTTTACTGAAAAGATTTCAGGCTTACTCATACCAAATAAATTTGATACTTTCAGAAGATGAAGATAAACTATTTTTAACCAACAATCAATTAAATACCGTTCATCTTCATTTCTAGCATCTTCATTGTCTGAATCTCCCCCTTCAGTTAATCTACTTTCACTTCCACTGCGATTCTGACTTTTACTTCTACAGCTTCGACTCGATTCCGGAGTTCTGTCACTTCTTGTACGTGAATAGATGGAACAAAATGATTTTGAACTACTTCTACTTCTGAATCGCTGCCTTCGCTTCGGTGATAATACTTGCTTCTAGAAGCAAAAATATACATCAGTTAAAAACTGCTAAAAAATAAAAATAAAAACCAATTATGGAATAAAAATATGTATTTTGATTTAAGTGAAATTGCGCAATCGTTCGCTATTGAGAAAGTAAGAATTTAGTTATAAAGTAATAAAACAAACATTGTTATAAAACTAAAAAGATCATTTCATTTTTTGGATATATGTCATGACAAAAGTTTGGATAAGTAATTAATGACTTTCAAAAAAGAAAAATAATCAACCTTTTTGAAGCTAGGCATATTCCGTGCAATCCCCAGGCCTTTGAAAAATAATCCAGTGCCCAACAACGCCGCCGTATCAGGACCGAATGCTGCCGACATTTCAGCTCTTGTTTGTTCAGTCACTTGTCGGACCACTTCGTTCAACGAATCTTTTGAGCTAGAAAAAGACTGGATTTCAATAAAACACAAACATGATTTAAAGAAAATCTGGAAATATAAGCAACAAAACGTCTATATTTAGGTAACAGCATTTCTAATTTACTACATAGTGAGCAATTGCTCCGCATTTATGTCTAATATTAATTCATCTTTCCTTTGAATAAAACAATTTATTCGTCATTAGAAGACTCTATTCATCTTTTCCATGAATTTAAACAAATCAAAACTACATCGATTTCAATGTTTTTGACGATTTCAAATAGTTTATTCTGTGCTGCCAGGAAATAATTTGACTCAAAAGAATAGCGGTATCACAACTCTACCTCACAGTTTGTTTAATAGAAGGAACGCTGGTTTTATCATTAGTCGGTATTGAGTTTGTGATAGGATCGTCTTTTACTTTATCTTGTCCACAGTCATCATTCTGCTCCTGAAAACAAATGAAAAATCGATAAAATTCAAATTAACTATGCAATATAGGATAAGTTTTATTCATTTTTAAATAAATTTATGAAACTTACTGAATTACTCCATTAAGCACTAAAAATCGCCTTTGAACAATTTTAGACGAGAAACTCTTAGCAACAATGAAACTAAGGTTTAAACGCTGCCAATAATGACTCTTCTATTATTGCTCCATGTAAAAAAAATGTAATTTCGGAAATATGTAACGAAATTTAGAAATGTGCAACAAAATTCAACATTCTGAAATATATTACTCTTCATCAAACGACAGAAAATATTGCTGCATGTTTCTTTGAGATCATTTTTTGGAGAATGTCAATGAATGATAAGCATACTATGAAATGTTCAATATATTATTAAGAATGTAGCAATTTATTTTATATTCTCTCCAATAAGCTTGCTTTAGAATTATTAACTCATCGCGCTGATGAAAGGCATTTGAATAACTACCAAAGCTTTAGTTTCTTCTCTTTCTTTCCATCCTTGTTCCAATTTTTCAAATGCAATACTTTCGATTTTGTGCATTAAATCCTTTAGCAAAACATTTTTTAGGTCTTCACGAACTGCTAAATATACTGCATGCACATAATTTTCACGAGCTGCTCTCTGAAAGCAGGGCAAATTTTTCTTAAGTTAAAAAATGGACGTCGAGAAAAAATGAATAAGAGACAGAATAAAGAGAAAAACATGATAAAAGAAAGTATGAAATAATGATATCATAATGTTCACTTTTTTCTCTAAAATTTGTTCTTCCAGCTCCCTTCGTTCCTCATTCTCTTTTGACCCACTTCCCACTTCCATCCGCTCTTCCACTGTTGTATCCAAATGTTTCCTAGCTTCATCTTCTCTAACCTCATTACAAGCAGTATTCAGAGAAGTGGATGCATCAATCTGTAAAAAATAAAGTCAAAATGCAAATCAAAGTTCGCTTATAAGTTCAATAACTGTACCAAATTTATTTCGTGTTAGTAACTAAATCGATTAACATTCGTTTTTAAATTGAACAACAGAACAGAAAGAATGAAATAATGAACATTTCAACTATTAAAAAAAGTTACCTCAAACGAAACTAAATCTGAAGCAGTATTGCGACACACCGATTCTGCTGCTACTTGTGGCTCTGGGTTTGCCCAAGATGAAAATTTGCTGAAAAGTCAAAGATGAATGAATGATTTACAGAAAAGAGCAAAAAAGATTTAAAATTAGAACCTAACTTTGGAAAAAACTGCTTCAGAAAAAGAAATAAAAAAGAAAGTTGTATGAAAAAGTATTAGGATAGTTTGAATCAAATAACAACAGTGCTTAAGTTCAACGTTACACAAATTTTGTTAGATGATCTCCGAATGATAGCAAGATAAAGTTCGTAAATGGAAAAAAAGGTCTTTATTGCACTCAAAAACCGTTGGCGTTCGCAACAGTTTTTCTGCACTGTGAAATTATAAAAAAAGGAAATGTAATCTGAATTTTATGAATTTTATAACTTGCACCTTTTGTAGGCTTCTCTGACGGAATGCAGAAATTTAAACAAAAAAAACAAATGCAATATATGAAAGAATTAAGAAAGTAGTCCCACAGAAAATCGTAAATTACTTCATCTTTTTTTGTCCTTATATATCTGACAAAATATTTTTAAGAAGGTCTGAAAATATTATAACCGCTCGAAAACTACAGTACGGAAAATTCGAAGTACAAAAAAAGATCCGAAGAATAAGTTAATTAATAAGTAGTTTTTTCCGAAGCTTTATTCAAAACTTACCCCGAATTCAAATCTGATAATTCTTTGATAACAGAAGCCTTTGCATTGCTAGGCGGAGGCATTCCCTTCAGCTCCACAGCATCAGATACTGCACTTGGTGGCAAGAAAGGCATATCAAAGGCTAAAAAATAGCTAATAGTTCATGAATCAAATAAAAAAGACGAAAAAGAAAAAAGACTTTAAAGCTGTATATAGTGTGCACATATCAACTGATGAATTCCTGTTAATTATATATAGTATATATATAACTTCAATATACATATAACATCAATTATATATATATATATATATATATATAACTTCAAAATTCACTCATACATAAATTGCAAGAATATGAAATCATGTCGGGATCCTCAGGTGTATTTAATCGAACGTAGCCGGATGTATCGACTTGCACTTAAACTTATTTAGAGCAACGGTAACTTGAGTATATATATATATATATATATATATATATGTATATATAGACACTTAACGGAATGCCTTCAGTCACACAAGAAATTATCAGCATTTCTCCCAATTTTGCTTATTCCATATTTTTTTTAAATTCTGAAGCTTCTTTTTCTGGATTTCTCTTTATCAAATATTAATGATATATTAGCAAGATGAAAAACGCAAAATTCAGTAATATCTCCCATCATGAAATTAATAAAAAGACAAATAAATGATTCATATTCACCTGGTGGGAATGAATTACTACCAGCATCATTTGATTGCTCGTCTTCTCTTGTCTCTACAATCTGAATAGCCAAAACGACAACTGTTGAAACATTGCATAAAAAAACATGACCACTCTGGATAATCACCTTCCATAATCATCTTTCTAATTTTATTTCTCTATTTTCTATCCTTCGGTACTAATACAATCTATGAGAATCGGGACTTATACAAACAGTGATGACCGAAAATACAAAAGATCTGAATCTAAGTGTAATTCGAATTGCAATGTTCATTAAAATAGCCACCTTCACTTTTGACATTATCATCTTTCATAAATCCAATATAATAGCTACTTTTTTTCAATCCCCTATCTTTTATTTCTCTCCTTCTGTATTTTAATTTGAACCACTTTTCAAATAACCGAATTTAAGCGTACAAGTGCGTGCATATAGTTAAATCGATATGCTCCCATTCATGTTTAGAAAAATATAGAATTCAAAAAACTTGGTCATGCTTACCGGAGGCTGTACTGAAGTGGATCGAAATAAATTTTCGAGTCGTCGTTCAAACGAAGGTCGTGAGCGTTCTGCTGGAGGAGTGGACTGCACAACACATGGAAGTGGAGAATCGCCCGAAAGTTTCTCGGGTGAAGTTATTAAACTAGGAGTAGGTAATGATTGCATCGATTCATTCTCTAAAAAAGTACTCGTTGCTAAATGATGTAAACATCACAATTTGATTGGAAAATCCGCTTCACCAAAGTTAAGACCAATTTTGCCAAAATTCTGGTAACCGCACAAAAGTATTATAACGCTCTAACTTAAGTTACTTTTCATGTGCGGTGATGTTAACTGATGTGCTATACTACTTGTTCCAGCTTCTTCATCATGCGATTCTTCGCTGCTTGAAGTTACTGCTTCAACCATATCCTAAACAATTTTCCAATTTGAGTGTTAAGCTTTGCATCTAGTCTCTGTTTGGAAAGTATCTCAGATAAACTGACAGTTGTATTAAACGTGTAGCATAAGTTTCACTCTCAAATGCTCATTTTCTAATTTACGATTGATTACGTCAATTTACATAAAAATTGAACTTAACTATATAATAATATTGTGATTATGAATCCTCTAGTACGCAAAAAACAAACCAATAGGTTTACCACTTGTGAACTTTTTGATGAACGAAGATTTGAAAGACCTCTACGTGTTCTAAAAAAGATAGTGGTTACTACAAATTCCAAAAAAAATCGTTTACATTTTTGAATAATTTACTGAACAACAAACGAATCTGTAGTAAATCATGCTTATAACTGCGAAATTCGAGATATGTCTGAAGTCAGGGATATTCTTCTAGTGACTAACCACTGCACAACAATCGTTTTTTCAGGTTCTTCCAAGCTAATAATTTCACGTTACGAAAGAGTTTACTAACTTTGGTCACCCATACGCTTCTTAATATGATAGAGAAGGATTTCTTACCTAAATTTCAACTAAAAATAAAATAAATTGAAAGTCATGAAATTATTATAAAAATTTTATTTCAAATTTCCACCTTTTAGAATTTCTGAAAGAAGTCATTTCATCAGATTCTGTTTCTGATTCGGTAGTTGAGGAAGACGAAGACCACCTGTGGCCTTTTTCATTTCCGCTTAAGCTAGAACTTTCCCGATCTCTGCAACTTCTTTGATCACTGGAATATAAAAAATACGTGTTTTGTGATAAAGATTACTGTGATAAAAATTTACCATTTTAATTTTAGTCTTCAAAATTTTTTTTTAATCGCAATCAAATTGAAAGTTCCATTCTAATCTCAAACATAGAGGAAAGAAATTTTTTCATTTCTTGCATTTCAATATTGGAACATACCGCTGCCTGCATTTTTTCTCTATAATTCGCTTCTTTCGCCAATCCACACATTTGAATTGTTCATGACGGATAAGGCTGCCTTTTTTTGCTTGCAACTGTTGAAAATGCTGAAGTTTAAGAAAACAACCGTAATGTTATCCAAGAGTTATCTCATGAACTAAGTTATTAACAAATGCCTTGAACATTGTGAAATTAAGAAGTTTGCAGAAACAATATTTTAAAGTGTTTTCTAAATTTCCAAACATTTAATCAACTATAATTTTATTGATGAGGCAATAACATCAAGTATTAAAACTACATGAACATTTACCGCTTGCTGCACTTTTACTTTTCGCTTCTGTAGCTGATCTTCGTCACTACTCACACTTTCCAGATCTGGTAAATCAACATCTGGTTCCACGAAACGATCATCCAGTTCAGTAGTTCCCTGCCGGCATCTTTTGTATTTCTGAATGCGTTGATAACTTTCCGCTTCTTCCACGAGCTCTGTTGACTGAAACAAATTTGATTTAATTGTATGCGAAATTATTAAACTTACTAAAACAAAAATATAAAATATGAAATTAGTTTGGAAATTGACCAAATTGATCTATGCGATTTGTACGAGTTTTTGACCCGTATAAATATATGAAAGAAAAAATATGAAATAAGGCTTTAGCCATTATATTTTTTCCTCTCTAAAAAAAACGCCACAAAGAATCAGATTGAACAATAAAATTTTTTTTCATAAATGAGAGAACATAAACGAGGAATTACTACTTTCCACCTTTCCAAAATTCATTGAAGGCTTCAAGTGCAAAGGCACATGTATAAGTGGGAATTAGAATAAATATTAAATAGATTTCATCAAATATTAATCTTCAAATCGATGGTTAAATGTGATCCAAAAAAAAATTCAGTAATTTAACATGACTGAAATAAATTTCACCACCTTGCAGGAATCAGTAGTTCCACTTGCTCCTTTCCTTCTTTTGCGTTCCTGCAAAACTTTCAGTTTCGTTTCGAATATAAATTATTAGAAAATATATGGAAAACCGAGCGGATTACATTTTGCAAAGCTCGTAATCAAAAGAATTACAGAGAAGAACCACCCGAAAAGTTATGAGTTAAATATGGTCCCTATTCCCTTACTCGTCTCCTGCTCTTTCCCGCGATTTGGGTAAACAGAAATAAGATGAAAATTTTGGAAAATTATATTACAATTTTTTACAACTGTGTGGCACAGTCATGACTTCCTGAAAAAATTTTCATCTTTTCTAAATAACATACTATGGACTAGAGGTTCAAAACTTAATTTCTAAAGCAAATGAATATCTGCTGAAGAAGAAAATCAGGAAAAATTCCGGAGTAAAGTTAATAAAATAACAAAAAGACTTTGATGTGATAAAATCACATCGAATAAATCAATTACTTCTATAATTCCTTTTTTTCGATTTCGATATTTTCTTTTACCAGAACTGCTGCTATCCTGAGAACTTTCTTTGCTTGATTCACTTCGGTTATTGCTCTCGGAACTGCTACTTCCAGAAGCAGAAGAAACAGAAATAGACTCATGGAGTCGCCTTCTTTTCCTTACTTTTATTTTTCTATTTGCTGAAAGAAAAAATATTAGCTGAAAAGTTTTCGCTGAAAACTAGTAATTTTCATTTTTTCCAATTTTCCAGATAATATTTTTTTTTCTTTTAAAATGCGGCAAAATTGTTCTTATGATAGATTCCTATCTTTGAATTTTTCCAGTTTTTTCAGAGCATTTAAAAAAAAAAAAAAAAGAAAAAAAACTAGTTGGATCCCTGGAAATATGTTTGAGAAACAGATTTCCAACATAGCTATATTTAGTAAAAAACAATACACGAGTTTAACTAAAATGTATTTTAAATAACCTGGAACACTTCGTTTTTTTCTCCGTGTATTTCGAATAGCTGCTTTCGGTTTTTTCCCTTCTTCGCATTCCTGGCATTAAAAATGTAAAAGTACTTAAACTATTTCAAGGTTTTCATGAAGACAGAACTCCTGAGTTTGTATTCGGAATTTTTTGGTCATGATTTATCTGCCATCCCATGTATCTTGGACTAACTTGGACTAACATATAACTTTCGTGAAAGCTGATATATTCCTAGCTTTTGTGAAAGTAAGTGAAAAGTTTGACAGAAATAAATATCTTCGTCTCTCTCCCTTCCTTTCCCTTGAAAAGATAATTCTAACAGCACATGTTGTAGTGAAACTAAAATGCATCATTAACCCAAAAGACAATGATAAACCATGATTTGGAAAAAGCAACTTTTGAGGGTGCTGGATCCATTGGTGCAACTTCTTCGTAAGAGGAGGTGCTTGGTACAGCATGATATGCAGTTGATATGATATTCGGTGTTACTGATGCTGAACTTCTCACGGAAAGAACTTGAGATGATACCGAAGTCGGCAGAGCTGTTTTTACCCTTGGCCAAGTATTAGTTGCTAAAATATAAACAAGTAAAAAAAAAGAAAGGCGAACAGATTATTGAAACTTTAATTTTGTAGCATTTCTTTTTAAAGCACAGTTAAATTCACGAGAACTGAAGTCCATAAACCATTCTTCCACTAACTAATCACGCTTAAAAAACTAAAACAGCAATGAGGAAGTGAAAAACAAATTTCTGGTTTCAAATTAATATATATATATATATATATATATATATAAAATCTACAATCCTTTAAAAGTTCAAGATCACCAAAACTTCAAAGTAACCTGGAGTTCGTGGTTGTGGCGGTGGCACATTAGACCATGTAGAAAATGGTATCTGACTGGATATTGATGGAAGTGGTGGCGGTGGTGAAAAAACACTGGCAGAAGATGAAACTTGTGGTAAATTCGAAAGAGGAGATACGGGATTAGGTGGTATTGAATGGTAGTATTTAAATGGTGACTGAGGCTGCTGATGAGACATGTAATAATTGGAGCAGAGTAGCTGATGTGCTGCTGCTTGTACTGTTGTTAACGGTAGACATAAAGAATTTGTGATGGAGGGAGATGCTGTCGATGTAGGAAAATGACCGGCTGTTGATGAGACTACTGAACGTACATTAGACGGTATTATATTTTCGATGTGTGTCACTGTAATACAAATTCATTTGTAGACCTAATGTTTTTTTTTTTTTTTCCAAGAAATTTGGACACATAATTTAAAATTTTTTTTATCATAATGAGACACTGTTTTAATCAAATAATATGCAATTGGCTGAGTTGACAAAAATTTTTGGATAAAAGCATCCGTAAGACATGCTTTTCTCTGTCAATTTTTCGTTTGATCATCTATCTATCTATATCTTAATTCCTCGCTTTCTTGTCATTTGAAAAGCGGCAAAACCAAATAACCAAAGCAAATAAATGTAAAGCTAATTTTTGCAATTTATATCAATTTTTTAGAAATATATATTTTCAAAAGTATATATTTTCAGGTTGTCCACAGCGAGTAAGTATGCAACTCCAAACAAAACCCAGTAAACTTAAAAATTGGATACTTTTCGTCAAGGAAGCTTCAACCGACTGTTGTCGGTCTTTCTTGTTAAGGAATGTCGCTTCAGATTCATCACATTGTTTTTTCGGCACTGGTTCTGATGCTTTAAAATCACCGCATTGTTGAGCACTGGTAGAAGGTGATGGACTTGCGAGAATGCTTTTCTAGAATTTAAAATAATTATTTGCTTTTTTATCGACTTTAGCGTACTTTGGGTTAAGTGAATTAATATATCACAAACTGATTGCAGTTTCTGTGGAAGAACAAACCACATACTGTCCGAGAAATTTTTATAACAAGCTGAAATTATACATCCTTGCATCCACAAAATAATCTAATTTTTGCATAGTTAATTTCACTCTAGACTGCAAAGATATCCAATAATTTTAAAAATAATGCTACAAACTAACATATTCAGATGCATTTGCATCATTTGCAGAGCTAACACTTCGAAAGAAAGTTAGTCTGTCATGATCCAAGCGTGATAAGTAATGCGGTATTGGTGCTGCTTCCACTGCTCGCTCCTCATAGCGTCGACTTATTTCTTTCGCTCAAAAACAAAACAATTTCTATTTGCCATTTTTGTTTTGTCGAGTTAAAGCAGGTATAATATGAAATGCAATGTTGCTAATCAATAAACTAACTTTTTCAACTACACTACGTCGTCTGTGTGTGTGTGTGTGTGTGTGTATGTGTGTGTGAAGCAAAAATCAGTACTAATGGTTCTTTGTAAACAAATAATAAAGCAAAAAAAGAAAGCACACCATATGGATCAACAATACACGTAATTGTTTGTCCCATAACTGAAGTGCCGTTATTTTTTGCAACAAAAGATTCAGCTTTCCCGACTTCCTGGAAGACAACGTATGCCATACCTAAATGTTTTTTTGTTCGAGGATGCATATACACGAATGCTTCAATTACTTGACCTGTCTTCCTGAAAACGTTGAAAAGTCATAAATGTGATTTATAATTTTTTTATGAGCTTCGCATCTTTGTCATCTTTATTTATTGAAAAATTTTTGCGTAAATCCATTTTCCTACAAAGTGCAGTATTTCAACCGCAGAAAAAATTTTCTAAAGAAAATTTGTAAAAACGTACTGGCACATATCCATCAAAAATTCACGATTTATGTTATCATTCAGACCAAATATGGAAACTTCACGCTTTGGTTGTGGTCCAACTGAATTATTGTCCAACTGCAAAGAGATTTTATGAGAGACAGTCCAGATTTGGAAGCTCCTCTAATTATTTTAACTCCACTAAACTGAATGCAGTTGAGAAAGGCGCAACACTTCATAAAATCAGTAAATCGAAAAAACTGAGAAAAAACACGAATAACTTTTACAAGAATTATAAAAGAATAAAATATATTAAGCAAATAGTTCAAATATAAGCTTCGTAAAATGAACTTACAACGAAAGAAGGCACTGGAAGAGAAATCGATTCCACACTACGAAATCTTGTTAGCGGATTTCTTGGATCACCCACTGTATGTACATTATACTAAAATTACTCACTATATACACTATATATGCTAAGATAATGTATTTTGTTACAAAGAAATTCTATTTGCGAGGTATTAAATCAGTAAATGAAATCTATATATCACTCCAATGTATGTATATTACACTAAAATTATTCTTATCATCGTGGCTGCATTATCATGCATAATAATAATATGTTCTTAAGCATTCTCTTTTGCTTTATCAATTATATATACATATGTAAATTTTATAATTTTGTTGGCAGTAGTAGTTAAGAACCAATTTACTGTTTGCCAATATTTGCATGAATACATAATTACTAAATTATATCTTTCTTCTGCGACTACACTATAATGACAAGAACTAGTAACAACCTTTGGATCATCTTTGCAGACTCCGTCACATCGAAAAATAACACGTTTTGTGTCGATGTTAATAGCTTTCCAGGCTATTTTATGATGAATGTGATGTGCTGTTTCCGACAATGAACGCGGTCGACTTGATCCTCCGGTTGACATTCTACCACCTGAAATTAACAAAATTTATCTTTGTAAATACCAACTGACAACTCATGGCTTTTCAGTGATTTCAATCACTGCCAAACGAATCGAATGCGATGTAAAATTTCACACGCTGTCATCACTAGCTAAAAATGCTTCAACATGCAACCAACCGATGAACAACCATAAATGATAATTTTTTAAAATTCTTTAAGTATTTATTTATTTTGCATTTAAGTTGCAGTGTCACGCTGAACGCGGTGTATACTGTAAATGAACAGACTTTTTGTTTTCGGTTTTTTTTTTGGTCTTTCTCACTTTATTTTCTTATTTTAATCATTTGATACCTTATTGGAGCTTTATTGGAGATCTCTTCCTTTTATCAGATCTTTCCTCTTTAATCTATCATCAAATTTTTATCTCACATTATTCAATTTCAAATTATTTTGTGCACATTTCTCATTCATTTTCCAAATTATCTAAAATTCTCTGCTCATTGTGTTTATCGCTTCAAAACATTTTAATGCTATCTTTAATGCTTTTATCTTTCAAAATTCCAAAAACAAAATTACCGTTTGGAATTGCTTAAGAACATATAAGCACTAAGTTATATTTATTTTGTTCATTCATTTATTAATTCATTTAGGCATTTTTTAGAATTACGGAATTTGCACTGAAATTCCAATTGGATTTTGAATTTTTTGGAAACTTTCCTTTGCTAAGTTTGTTGATCGTAAGTCATACCATTGCGATGATGTGAAGTGCCTTCATTTGCATCCATTCAGAAAATCCTATTGACTAGCATAAGCATATTATCACTTTCATTGTTTTCGAATCTACATATACAATCACCGAGCTGATTTTCTCCTGCAAATCATTTTTGTAATTACTTTATTATAAGACTGGGAAAAGTAGCATGAATTAGTAGAAATTAATTTAAAAATAAGAAATTAATTTCGATTTGTTTGTAAATAAAAAAAAAAGTGAAATATGCTAGTAAGTAATATTTGTGAATTGTAATTTATACAAAAACAAAAGAGCTATGAAGTTTCTACGCCCTACAAAGCCGAATTTGTTACGGATGACAAATTATCGACGGCCGTGCCATTAAATCACATTCCGAAATAAATTACTGGCAAATGACAAACGTTTCCAGATACTAATTGCATGCAACAGCTCTTACGCTTCTTTCAGATTCCCTCTATTTTTCTAGCCTGTTTCGATAATTGCTTGAAATGGAAGGATGGAAGGTATCTGTGATATACTTTTATGTGCAACCAGAAATTTTACGCGCAACCAGGAACAACCAGAAATTCACCTTTCATTCTCAGATGGATAATGGAACTGATTGGAAGTATGAGATATGAATATCTTTTGGTTACAAAAACCCTTCAAATTTCCAGGTGGAACTATTATTATTGTCTTTTGTTTCCTCGAAAATAATCCAAACATTTTCGATTATTTTATTTAATTTCATTTCTTTTCCATAAAATACAAAAAACATTTCGACAATTATTATTTTCTTATTATCTCTGTACAGCGATATCTTTTATTCCTTTATGAGAAATAACCAATTTTTTGGTTCAGTGAATCTGACTGATAATATTATAAGAATTCTAACCTTAAATGAAATATTGTCACCTTGGAAACCTACTAATATATTTCGCTCTAATGATATGAAATTTAATGCAATTGTAACAAATCCCTTGACAACAGCTTTAAATTAGAAATTTCATCGCTTCATTGGCTTTATTCAAATAAGAGTTGCATTCAATACAGATGAAATTAAAATTCAAAGAATTACGCATATAAAAGTTTCTCATAAAATGCTTAGCTTTTGCGAATGAACGGTTAGAAAAAATTATTTATACGGTATATTTTTCTAATATACACTTATAGCATTTTCATTTGAAAAAAACAAAAAGAGTGGTAAACCGTTTGATGAAAATAATTCAAGCCTTTGATGGCTATCACTATGACGTTGATATCGCTCAAGATAATCCACAATAAATTTTACAAAAGAATCTGCTTCAAATTGGATTAAATTGAATCTGATTGCCTATACAATTTACTCGAAAACCAAGTCTGTTCAATAACGGTTGATATTGAGTTTGTGTGTTTACACGGGTCGAAGTCGCATATCATTTCAATTCCAACATTTCTTTCAATTGACATTGTAAAAAAAACTTGAACCTATTTGGACATAACATCAGATCAACATACTATACTATATTTGCATATATAGCTCACTTCGTATATCACTGTTCAAGCAAAGCGTTGCCAAATATGAAACATCATCAAATATGGATGCAATAATTTTTGTGTTTTATTTTTCATAAATTTAAAACATTAAAATTAAGGTAAGAAAGACGGAGATTTGAACAAATTTGAATGACTCAAAACAAACATTAGCAAATGAGTGAACATAAATAAAACACACAATCATTCGATTAATGTGATATTTTTCGTTGTATAAACATTTGTTTCAAATATATCCTGGAATTTGTTGTATCGACTTCTCAGTCGTGAACATAAATAACTGCTACTCATCTAAATGAAACACAAATTATCTCAATTCTCGCAATAGATAAAAATACATCTTAATATAGTCAGTTCGGCACGCATATATTTGTACCGCAATTATAAGAGAACATAGCAATAATTCGAACAGTTCGGGAATGAATGGAAAAAAGTGAAGAAGAAATGTAAATCTAAAAGATCGTAGTTAGTTCATCTGAAACCGTCATTACAATCGGAACTTGAAAGCTTCAACGGAATAATTGAAGTTTTAACAGAAAATGCAAAAGATTTTTTTTTAAATCGAATACCAAAGTAAAAGAAAAAATACCTGTTTATGAGGGTCCATTACACTCAACTGAGACGGTTCACAAGCTAAACATTTATCTATTACACATCTTCCATCTGGAAAAACCTGGAAAAATCATTTTAAAGAGATGCCCTGTAGTTTGGCCAAACTGCTAAAACTAAACCTGAAACAAATTCCCGGTATTTTTCTTAACACGAAACCTCGTTCCCTATTCATATGAAGTCCTTCATGTGAAAAAGCTAGCTTACAAAACTATCCACCAATAAATAACAATTCTTAGCACACATCACTAATGGAAGATTTTTTCAGTAAAATCATTATCTTAAAATTAAAATAGCGATATTTTTATGCTTACTTCCATAGCGTTCACATCATTAATTGTTGGTTCACCGTTTGGAAAAGAGAGTGCACGAACTTCAATGAGATGCTTCAAATGCCACAATTCCATATTCTGTGAAGCAGTATTTTTGAAAACAAACATTTTACCAGGCTGAAAAGAAGTTCAGAGCATATATTAAAAAAATCACTTCCAAATTTTCTGTCTAAACTGGAACTTTTCATTTCGTTCAAAAAGAATTTTGGACTATTTTTCTCCACTTAATTTCATCAAACAATTAGCAGACATTAATAACCGAAGTCCTCATATTTAATGAGGTACATAATTACAGGTTTTAAGCATATTTCATTTCGAAAAGAGCACTTAGGAATTGAAGCCCAAATTTGTCATATAAATTAAAAGCGGATTTCTGCCGTGTTATACAGGAAATGAATTTAAATTGTGATAATGCCAAAGGATTGCTCACTGAACTCATATTAGGAATTCAGCAAATTAAATTTATAAAGGTTCAAAAAAAATCTAAGTTTTATTTACAAAAACTTAATTCTATTACTTACCTCAGCATCTTTACCAAATAATTTCTCAATTTTTTTCTTGATATAAACCCTATCTTGCGAATAATTTCTGTAGATCCACACCAGCCAAAGTTTTGGTGGTTTGCCTTCCATCTGAAGCAACCTGCTTAGTTTTCTTCCATATCGGCTGATTTTAAGTGCATAAGTTATGTTTTCAATTATTCTATACTGCGAATATATTCAAAACTAGACAACAAAACTAATTTTTAAGAATAGTCCATAAAAATCAACTGCAACAAGCATCTTTCTGAATCTTAATCTTTTCTTAAAAAACCTTCTTCAGATTTGAAGAATTTGAACTCATGAAAAATTTTCTTTTAAACACGAATTCTTCAGTGGAAAAAACCTTATCAGGAAAATGTTCCGGTCCAGCCATATGCTTTTCATAATCGAATTCTTTTGAGACATCATTTCTGCGCGGAAGATATCGATACCAATGTCCAGTCTTCTTGTAAACCCATTGGTCTACAAAAGTTGCATAAAAATTATGATAGTTTCCACAAAAAAGTTGCTTCTAGAATTCAAGAAACTTATTTGAATTCTGACAAGAATGTAAGTTGTCGATTGTTAACTTAAAATAAGCCCATTAAGTAAAATTGTCAATAAAAACTTTTCAATGCAAAAAATAAAAAACAAATAAATGCATTTGTATAAACTTCATTTGCAGCGGGTACTGTGGTATCGGTGAGATTGTGAACAAGTATTTCAAGCTTATATGTTGAAATTACATCAACTTACTTCTTATAACTTTCGCCATCGTTCATCTGGAAAGATAGGAAACGTGGATTCAATGTTATTTTGTGATGACCACTAAAGGGGAATGAAAGAAACGAGAGAAGTCCTGAAATGATATTATTGTTAGTGCCTATTTAAATTGAAACTAATGTAATCGACAAATGAAATGTTTCCTTGTAGTTAATACTGTATGACAGTAAAATCCTAGAGATGATCAGTAAGAAGTTATAGACAATCTTTCACGCGGAAATGTAATCCGTCATTCTTGGTCGGATATTTCGCTCGTCGTCATTTTTGATTTGCACACCTTTCAACGAAGTTCTACAAATGTTAATCAAGGAAGTGCTACTTTTCAGCAATGAATACCAAAAGTTCCTAAGTCCATCGTCCTCTCTGACTTATTTCCAGAATCTGAGTAGATAGGGAACTTGCTCCAGAATGTGATCCAGATGCTATACCTGATCCAACTTAGATGTACTTCGAATTTTTTCCAATTGCAAAAGATATTAATAGTATCTCATGACTGCCATTTTACTGAAGTATTTCTCCAGAGTTCCCATTGAACGCAGCGTTCTTATCACAGAAATTTCAACTTCTATACTCTACGACATAGACTTCATCAGTTTCTTGCAAAACTATGATACGCTGAAGCAAACACCTGATTCGCACGTTGAGTCTGAACCCAGGAGAATTCCTTGTTGTATTATCGTACTGCGATGTCGTCCTGAGATGAATGTCGCTCAGACATACTCGCTTAACTTTGCTTTACGTCTTGTCGAATGTCATGAATCCGTGGTAATGATGTATTTCATGATCTCATGAATCTGTGGTAATGATGCATTTCATGATGTCATGAATCCGTGGTAGTGATTCATTTTATGATTTCATGAATCCGTGTAATGATGCATTTCATGATCTCATGAATCCTTGATAATACTCATGAATCCGTGGTAATGATGTATTTCATGATCTCATGAATCTGTGGTAGTGATGCATTTCATGATGTCATGAATCCGTGGTAGTGATGCATTTTATGATCTCATGAATCCGTTTTATGATGCATTTCATGATCTCATGAATTCTTGATAATACTCATGAATCCGTGATAATGATGTATTTCATGATCTCATGAATCTGCGGTAGTGATGCATTTCATGATCTCAGTCTGGATCTATTTGCTCGTGCAGTAATGTATCCAAAATCCTCCGCTATAGTCTATTTTTGATCTTTATGTTCCTTCTATTTCGGACCTTTTAGTATCCTGTTTTCCACTGCAACTATTTAAAAGTTCTTGACGGTTGTTGTTCCTTACATGAAGATAGCTATGTCATTGCGTCATATTCATCTAACTTCCAAACTGTCATTTATTTACAGAAGATTAACAATGATCTCGAAGAAGCTGAAGGCATGTCAGAATCTTCGCTAATATCAGTCCATAAAAAAAAATTCCTTATTAATATCATTATAATATGCGATAATCTATGCGTTCAACGAATGATCTTTATTGACAACTGGAATATTACGGAAATAGGCGAAAAACAGATACGATATAATAAGGATTGAAAGAATAGAAATGGAAGGGAAGGGAAGGAGAAATATTAGATGATGGAAGTGCAGGGCAGTATTTCTTAGCTTACTGTTTGGCTGGAGCGTTGAATATGAGTTGCTCGTTCCTGGAAAATTAGTCAAATTTGATTTAAAATTTAAAAAGGTCAAAAAAGTAGTTTAAAAAAAGAAGTAATTTAGAAGAATAAAGGACCTCGCCGTCCTTATTGTAAAGGATTGTTTGCACATTACTTCCCACTCCGAATGAATCCTCAGCCTCGAAGATAAGCTGTTCGGGTGGTGCATGAACTCCACCTTGTCCACGGCTCCAAATCTAAAAATGAAACATGTTTGAATTTTAAATATTTTTTCGCCAAAAAAAACAACTATGAAATATATTGATAAATATAATATTTTCATTTTAATCAGTGCAAATTTTTTTTCAAAATTAAGAAACATAGGCCTAACTTATAAGAAATGAAATAATGCTGATTCATCGAAAAGTCTTACTTTGACAGATTTACTCGGTTTTAATATGAAATCTTTCGGGAATGTATAAACAATTTCACGTTTTCCATCAATCTTTCTCTTTAGCTTCCATTCACCGATTGTTTCTTCTTTGGAACGATGCGTATTCTCAAGTATAATGAATTTACCATCGGGAGATGTTTCCTGGATGGAAACATTGCCTTTAGCTGAGCGAGTATATGACGTACGAGAAGATGTCTCACCTTTTACAACACGCATTGTTTCTGTAAAAAATAAAGAGGAAGTTTAAAGTAAGCTTCAAGACACAGAATCATCTTGGTAGTTGAAACTAATATTAATCAGATAAGGGCGGAAATATAGTTTCTGGCTTAAAAATTTTAATCGTTATTCGGAATTTGCTTTTGTATCTCACTATCATCGTCCAGTTGTGAACGGAAAAATAATCTTTATTATTTATTGTCATTTTTATCTTTAAATATGATCGAAGGATCATTTTAAAAATTAATCACTACTAATTAAATTGTTTAGTCTTTTTTTTTTTATAATGAGCATGGAAATACCAGTATCAGCGACTTCATTGATGCCTGTGGTGCGAACAACCTGTTCAACCAGTTGTTTTAGGCCTGGTCCATCACCTTCGCCTTCCAACATCTTTCTGTAAATTGCTATTTCGGCGTCCAAAGTCTACAATAAATAATAATTTAATTCTGGAAATTAAACGGCTGCTTTAAATGAAAGAAATTCGAACTCTTCTATTCATGACTACTTTGTAATAGCTCAGAAGAAGTGAATATAACTCGAACATCTCCATCTCTCTTAAATTGAAAGCTTCAGTTTACTATGTATTGTGTACTTAATTAGTCTGCTTACCTGTTTAGTATCCAATAGCATTTGCAGTTCAACCATTAATGCTTGACATTCTTCACGCATCTTACGGATTTGTGCATCGCGGTCATTAAGAGCTGCTTCGTATGAGCGCTGGTCGTCTTCCAGTTGGAAATTTAGCTCTTGGATTTGCTTCTCCAGCAATGAATTCTATAGATATAGAATTTACAGGATCGAAGAGAAAAAAATTACAGCTATGGAATCGTTATTAATTATCAGTTTGCGTCATAACTTTCTGAATCCAAGAATTAAAAGTTGCTTTTTATAGAATTATCAAAATAGGCTTGCCACATTTATTAACCAATTAAAGCATTTAGTAAAAACTAGCTGAAAATAAAGGATAAATCTTAACAGTTTCAGGTCAAAGGTCACGAACTCACTCTGCCTTCCAGATCCGCCAATTTCCCTCGTAAATCACCTAGTTGTACGCGGAGTCGCTTAACTTCCTCCCGCTGATAACCTTGTTCCATGGTTTGACGTGCCGACTGTGTTTGAATTTCTTGTACCTTCAGTTTGTACCATGATTCCATATCGTTGCGATTGGCATTTGTCATCTACAAGAAAAAAAAAATGTTGATTTAATTCTTATTTTCTTCAGTAATGATCAAAATTCAATTTCTCAGAGTATCACAAGATATTGCGATCAATTAATTGCATAACATCGAGAAATTAAAATAGCTCTCTCTGAGGTTGCTTGGTGGCAAAGTGGGATAATATCAAATATGATCATATATGATTAATTTCTGAACGAAATTCGCAACACTAATTATCATACTAAAAGCTGTCAAGTTGACAGTTGACGATTTTATGGAGCGAAAGATAAGACCAAAGCAGGCTCAAGTTTTCAAAAAATGTTTTTCTCAAAGGCTGAAGGGCACACTCAAATATATCTTATTATGTTGAATAATAAACCTGATCGTATTCATTACGGATGTCACGAATAGCCGATGAGAGTTCATTTTTGAAAAATTCACGATTTTCACTAGTGGTATCACGTGCTGCCATTGCCTGTAAATCACGAATTTCCTGATCTTGTACACGGCGAATGAAGTCAATCTCTTCCTGAAGTGTTTGCACTTGGTTTTGATGATCGATACGATTCAATGTTTCCTGATCTAGATCCTGAAAATTGTTTTTAATTAAAATACTTTGATGCTGAACATTATTCCAATATTTACTTCTCATCGGAATTGTTCTAGAAAATTACAAATGAAAAACTAAAAAAGAGATTATAAATATCAATAAACTACGCTTTTTCTCTATATTTCTCATCAATACTATTAAAACATTATGTTGTAGTGCTTCAATTGGTAAGTTCTGATCAGGTAGAATAGAGCTTTAATCTTTACTTTCTATGCTTGTCCATCTGAAAAAAGCTAAAAAGGATGACTTACTGTTCGCGCTCGTTGTAATTCGCCCACAAGACGCTGATTTTCTTTTTTAATTCGTGAAATTTCTTCTTCCAACAGAGCGATTCGTCGACGCAAAAGATTAATTTCGGCTTCAATATTTGACAATACAACCAGAAGCTCGTCAATTTTATGCCGGTCAGCCAGACGTACCTTTGTCGCTTCATCAAACCAGTAAAAGGTAAAGGATTATGTGGAGAGGATTTCTTAATTTTAAAAAAATTTAAAGATCTTTTACCTAGAAAGTTTCACTTTCGTTTTTGTTCAATCTTTCAGATTAAAGATCTTTAAATTTTTTTTTCACTTCGTTCTATGTAAGTTGAAAGTTAATTGAAAATTGATACCCGTAAAATCAATTAAATTTTCAGTTTGTTAGTTACGCATTTTTCCAGAAATTTACCTAGCTGAATCAACTTAAAACTGGTTCGAAAAGCAGCTAGTAATCATAAAAGAAGTCAGGTATTTCAGTATTTTTAATTTTTAAATTAAAAATATTTGGACTTGCATTTGAATACTTAATGATTTTTTTTGACAATATATTTTTCATATACTTTTCTTCGATACACTCTTCGACATGTATCTTATCAGTTATCACTTAATCTAAACCTTTACGTTAAGCATTTTTAACTGACTCATTTCTTTTTTCGTATTTCATCAGTGATCAGGGTAAACCCGATATTTTTTATACCAGGTTTCCCGGTATTTTTTATCTCATCTTTTCCATTTATGCTTCACTTTAATTGATCATTCTCTGTAAGTCTGCTGTTTCTGTTATGGATGGAACAGCAATTACAAATTATAGGAAAAATTACTTTTTCCGATACTCTGCCAACTCATCCTGCATTTTTTTAATTTGTTTTTCTAATTCGTCTCGTTGCTTTCCTGTATCATTGATCACTTTTTTAGCCTCCTGAAATAAAGAATAAGGCATAAGAAATATTTTTAATAAAGCAACTTGCTGCTCTGTGGTTCCTCAATGATAATCTTTCACATGCCATTGCAATCTTAAGTGAAACCTTTGTCGTTTCTTGCTAAATTTCAGTTTTTTTTTTTTTTTTTTTTCTTTGTTCTAAACGCAATCACTACACCGTATGTAATCTTCTGTCGTCAGTTATTTAAATTTCAAATGATGATGTTAAACAAGGAGAGTATATGCTTTAATAGCCGTTTTGAATACCATAATCCTATCACATTTTAGATCCGTTCGTATGGAACGTCGTAAAGAAAAAGTATAGGAAAAATACTTTCTGCTTCACTCGCTAAATTGAAATAGAATTTCAGACTTTGGAAGAATTCTCTGCTTGCTGTTTTCATTTTAATTTCATTTTCAGTGCCATCTAACTTCTTCTTTTGCATCTTCTTCATTGATTTAGCTACCCTTTCTCTTAGTGATAACTGATAAATTAATATCCAAAATTTTTCCATTTTCGTTATTTTTACTAAATAATATTACTTTCAAATTATAATCTTTCATTCCATTTCTTTGATTGATGTTAGAAGATCCATTCTTTTTGGTATCACTAATTTGGGAATCAAATGGTTTAGTCTCTTTTTTACTACATTCTATTAAATAATAATTGCAACTAATTACTGTTTTTACAGAAACATTTTACAACAGAATTTATGAATAAGAACTTACAGAGAGTTCTCCTTCGAACATTATTTTAATGCTTGACGTATCTTTCCCCCATCGTCCACGTAGCATATCCAAATCAGCATTCAGCTTACGGTTTTGTGCTTCCAAGAAACGTACCTGCATTGTAAGCATAGATTGAATTCACGTCAAATTAAATAGTTTTTAAGATTGTCGAATTCAGTAAATTTTCTTAAATTGCGCTTCAAATTTGAATAGCTTATGTATCTTTTCGAACCTTTTCGATATAATCAGCCAAGCGATCATTTAGATCACTCATTTCCTTCTTCTCTCGTTCACGAGCATCACGGATGGTAGATGCAGCATTCTGACCGAACGGTGACATACCACTGGTCAACGAAGAGGAACTCATTTCTGTCACAACCTTTACTACTCGATTGCCAGATGCTAAACAAACTATGGAACTTTCTATTATTTTAAAAATCAACATAACAATGATAACTTGCTTCACTAATTTTTCGATTACTGAACAAGCAATCACTTTTCCATGCTACTATTAATCACAATAAATCATTTTTTTTTTTTTTTTGATAAACCGATTATCATTTGATTCTCAGGTAGCTTATAACACGAAGCAGTGTTTATGCAAGATTATTTTCATTAAAATTAGATTTGAACGGCATTTTTACTCCCATACTTTAGAATCAATCGTTCCCGACCATTTCTTGACCAGAGACCATTTTAGTCTTTTTTTTAGTAGAGAGATCATAAGGTTCAAATATAATAAATCTTGTTAATTTGAAAATAAACTTTAATCGACATTTTCAAAGAGTTAGTTTAAAAGAATATAGCCACAAATTGTTTTCTATTAATCAAACTACGCTTTATTTCCCTTGCAACCACGAATTGGAGACAATTGTTTTAAATGACATCACATATTTCAAATTATTTCACATCACTTATTCGTGCATACATGATAGTACAAAAGCAAATAGTTCTTATTATTCCTGTTAGTATTTCAACTAAAAAATGAATATATAAACTAAGGATGAAACGTAAAGACTACAGCTAAATATATAACGCATAATATGTTTATAATATAAGAGATAAATTAGCAGTAATGAATTTGGAAATAGAAATATGAAATGGCCCTTTCATTCACTTTATCTTGGCGTTTAATCGGATAGTCTTTCTGATACTAATGCCTCCTTTATTATGCTTTTTGCCTTTCATCCTGCATCACTTTCCATCTGCTTTGTGAGCCTAGGCCCCATATAAATTGATCTGTCTTGTTAAGAAGATGGTTAGTCAGTTCGAAGCACTCTCAAGTACTTTGCAGTTATTTTCCTTATTATCGGATTTTTTTTTTTTTTAAAGTTATTTTTTATGTTATGAATCTATGATATGTTTGCATGTTTACATATGGCTCTAAGATTTTTTTATTGTTGTCTCTAGCTGAAGCTATCCGTAACGATGTCCAAAAACTCATTCCATCCTTAAATGATGAAAAATTCCTATCAGTGCTAACGGTTGTTGAATCTAACCAAACATTATAAATACTTCGTAAATTCTTAAAAAACTCTTTAGAATATGCAAAAATGTTACAAGAACTTACGAAGACCACCAAAAGTACTTGAGCTGGTTGTTGAACCAATACGGTTGTAACCGGGTCTTGCCGATATTGTACTGCGATATTCACTCATTTTTGTTCACCGCGCTGTGATTTACGAATTCTGAAGCTAAGATTTTTCTCATTTAAGATAGAATCAACTGAGAATTTGCATCAGCACTTCAGAAGCGAGAAATACTTGAATATTGAAAAAGGACTGATTCTGGAAACGATTACAAGGCATTAGTACTTATATTATTTAGCAAAAGCACCGCAATCCTGTAAATTGACAAATGTCATCTCCAATTTTTCACTATCAAGGCTCTTCATCTCTTTTTATCATATTTCGAGAATTTCTTTCCATCTTCAGGTAAAAGTGAACACTTTCACTCTTCGGAAATTAATATTACTCTTTCAAAATAAGTTTTTCCGTCTAAAAGCTTCAACTGAAGGCAAAAAGCATTTAATACAAAATGCAATCGCTAGAATTTATTTTATTATATTTTGTAATACTCTTTTTTAATATCTTTACAGTTTGTCTCATAAAGATTTTTGTAAAAAAGGCTCAGTTCATTCATTTCAAATCATAGTGTTCATTGTTTACCAACATTTTTTTTGACGTGTGCCAAAAAGATGCTGATTAAGTGCTACAATAAGAGACTAAATCAAATTAAACTGATGAGAGGACAGTTGCATCGAGGCAGTCTCTTTCTGATTGGAATTAAAAAAAGATGATCAGAAATGGAGAATTCCCATATAATATTCATGACTTGCTGTTGTGAGACAAACGATTGATTAAAATGTCAAATAAATGATTGATGACTGGAGAAGGAAAAGAGAAGTTTTGAAGAAAAATCCTTTTTCTCCTTGTATTTTTTGAAGAAAAATCCTTTTTTTCCTTGTATTTTTATTCACATCTTTTGATAAAGCAATAATTAGCAGGAAATTTTAATCGAATTCTCAATTAACTGATTCATATTGAAGCTAGCAGAAAATGGAACTGCACACAAAGTGCCACAGTGGACTAATAACTAGTTAAAACATCTAAAAGATATGTTGGAACTTTGAAATGGCTTCTCTAACCAGAAATAAATCTCATTAAAAAACAGAAATTTGTCAATAACTTTGAAGTGAACAAGCAATATTTTAAAAATTCCATTATGAGAAATATTCAGAATGCTCAATTTTTCAATTTCTTAGAAGAAAAATATTCGGATTATCCACTGTTTTAAGAGATGAATTGCTCTTTTCGGGGAAAAATTTCATTCTTTTGTAGAGGTTTCTACACCACTAGATTCTAAAAACAAAAGATTCTGGAAGCATTACGAAATAATCAATAGACAAGAAGCATTTACTACATTTATCATACATAGAAAGAAATGTCCGAAATTTTTTAGACCAATTAAATATGAGCCTTTTCTGCATATAAATCCAACATAGGACCAAACATTGCTTCAAAGTTTACAGCAGCAGACTTATATTTCATGAAATTTTCTCATTAATATCGAACTTTCTCGTATATTGAAAAAAAATTATGGCCAAAAAAGCGGTTACAATTAACGTTCACATATGGTTGAATTTGAAAAAATCCATCATTTGATAAATAATGCGCTATTTCAGTCAAAGAAATAGTTTTTTTCTCCGCCAAAAAATCATTGAATTGCATACAAAAGTAACTTATGTCACTTTTATACCTCTATTCCTCTTTCTTATTATCTTTCTATTTCTCCATTTTAAAAAATGATGGAAACTATGAATTTTCTTCTATTTGTGCAGTGATTTTCGGACATTCAACAGACTAAATATAAAAAATTTGAAAGAGGAAAAGATAAGTATAACTTGGAAAGAAAATAAATACCCATCGAAGCAAAACGATTTTCATGTTATTTGAACGGAGGGAAATATTTAATTGCTATAGCAATTAGCATCTAAGCTGAAAAATAGAATTATAAAATAAAATTTTTATGAAAAGATACAAATAGCCTAAGAAAGCATTACACAACATAACATTTTTCTTGACCTTTGACTTATTCCTCTTCCTTAGCTCTTCCATTTAACAATTGGCTATAGCAATTTAAATTTGCGCTATTGAAGCATAATTTTCATAACGGAAGAGTGTCGAATGTGACCCACCTATATTACATGTCTTCCTGTTAATTCCACATATACATTGGCATTTCAACCGACACTGGAAAAATTGTATCGGATGAAGATGTACAACCAATTGGTATGAATGTAATGCGAATAGCAGTGTGGTTTGGGACAAATTGAATAACAAAAAAGGAGGTGGTGTAGCAGGGAAGTTCGCTACCAGTCAAGGACATCATCAACCCGCCATCACCGTCCTCAATCATACAACTTGCGCTATCCAATAAAATTAATGATTTCAACTGATATGAGAAAATGGGAACCGTACAAAACCCTACAGACCTAACCATGACGACATTTCGTAGGTTCGTTTGCATATTTCATTCAATCTCATTTCATCGCCGTTCCTGTTTTTCTGTGCAGTGCATTTTTAAAAAAAGACAAGATAGTGAAATGCTCGTAGGAAAGATAGTGAAATGCTATTCAACTGAGAAGTAAGTGGCCATTTCATGATAAGTACGACGAAAGAGATGAAAAAAGTTTGACAAATGAATAATTGAAATTTTTGTCATTCAAGAAAAAATTACTTGACTATATAGATTCATCTGTTATCTGAATGTCGAAAAATGCAAATAAGAAGAATTCTTAGCGTTTCACAAAATAATTATTTGTAATCTGATAAATATAAGTGAAAGTACAATGTGTAAGCTGGAACTGATTTCAACTTTCTTGATTTCAAAAGTTTTCAGTAGCAAATGATGATGACCAGAAATGTTGACAGACGAAAAGGTTAAGCAATTAAACAGCAAGATTTTCCTATGAATCATTTTTATTTGGCGATGCATCCTTTCCATTGTAGAAGAAAAAAATTAGAGTTCGATTGTCCTTCATTTCAAAAAGCATCGCATGGACAATAATTATTACTTTTGTTGACCAAGAAAAAACTATCTTCTCATATTTGAATACCTGAGAAGTGGAAATGCAATATGCAATTGGGAATTACAGGAATTCACAAAACCTAAACAATAATAGTTAGGTATTAAATATTATATCTATGCATTGTACAATGTTTTAATGAAACCATTGGAGGAAAAAAGTTTTCAAATGGATTGATTTCGAAATTATTTTAGCAAAATAACAGATATGATGTAAATTTATTTCTGTTATTGGAAAAAAAGCACCTCAAGAATTCAAGTAAGGTTTGCAAGGGAATTATTGGAATTTACTTGATCATTTACTATTGCCTGATGCAGATCCAAAAATTTTTCATTGATTGATTAAGTTCTGTACAATCTAACTTAAACAGTATTCTAAATAGATGAAACAATATGAACATCGCAAATTATGATTTTCAGTATTACTGCAATCTTCTGCAATACAATGACTAAGATGAATTGATATGATGATTTGAAACTACCACTGGTGAGAATCACTTAAACTACTATTTTACAGCATGACATGAATTAAAGTTAATAAATTAACTTTCTCATCAAATTCGATTGAAGCTTGAAGCAAGCTAATTTGATTGCTTTTTGCATAAACTCATTTGACGTAAACGCAGACGAAATAATTTTATCAGTTAAACAACAGGGATATCAATATGATAAGTGATTCACTGAATGAAAATATGCTTTGATGGGATGGGCCTTTGCAGAATATCAACGATGATTCATTCTTTTAAACAATTCAATCTTTTATTTCCCATCAATTCTTTAAATGCTCTAAACAAAAAATACATTCCACAAGGTGAACTTGCTGTCGTACCACGTAAAGGGTTGAAATTGCCTCCTTCATTTAAACATAGGGCTGTCGATAGAACCGATTTCCTTCGTGATCTGATGATGTGCCCATACTGTAAAATGAAGGTCAAGAAATTATTACAAGCGGAAAAGTCATAGATTACCGAAGAATCGAAGAAAAAGATGAAAGATTATTATGCAAAATTCGGAAAGTAAAATTTACTCAGGAAAACTGAATTAATTATGGAAGATAATGGTAAATAATTCCAGGCAGTTTATAATTTAAAAAAAGTTAAAATTGAAGTTGAAATAAAGAGAATATATTAAATAATAAATAAAATTGAAAAAACAGTAACGAAGCAAGTAGCTGTCTAAAAATTTGATAAAATATAAATGAACAAAAAGATAAGTGCTCTTTTAACTGCAATCTATTGATGTTCACAATTGCTATCTCTGTCAAATTTTTATTTTATATCTTAACACTTTATCAGAGGACTTCTTTTACTTCTCAAAGAAAAAATTTTAATTGGCCTTATTTGGATTTATAGTTTGACGTACAACACTTTTACTCTTCCCTCTTTATCTCTTATTAATACTTTTGTTAAAATGATAGCATCGAAGGCATCTTAATCAAACGAAAATATGCATTAGTTATGCCTTTCTACAGAATAAAGAGAATTTGGAAGGAAGAAAAAAAAATCAACTCACAAAGCTGCCAAATGGAAATTGTGCCGTGATTTGCATTAACGAGATGGAACAGAAAAAATTGCCAATAAAGCAGCCAGATGTTGTTGATTACGATTAGGACAATACGCAATCAAGCAAGTTTTTGTGAGAATATGGAAATTAATACTGATGCAAATGTGAAAAAAAGAAATGACAATAAAAAAAAAAAGGAGAAAGAAAAGAAAGAAAAGGAAAGTGCTTTTAGCTTCCTATTTATCTATTTCTACCTGCACTTTTTATGAAAGGAAGAAATTACTGAAAAGATGATTTAAATTACGCATACTTTTCAAATATTTTTTAATCAGCAAAGAGCCACTCGCTCTTGTCGAAGTTTGTGTAAATCACTAAAAATAAAACATCGAAATATAATATACTCGTGGAAATCTAGTAGATATAGAAAGTAACATTTGATGCTATAATTGTCATTTAATGTGATCAATTCGATCTTAAAAAGGAACAATTTATGATTCACTTATTAATATAATGGTTTGAATTGCTAGTATGACATATTTATGTACTGAAAAGGGTGATAGCACAGATGTAAATGAATCATTTTCAAATGGCAAGAGTAATTTATTAGCATTACTCATTTTAAAAAACTATCAACGAGACAACCAACATAAGACATTTTCACCGTTCAACTGATTTGTTTTAGTAATAGTCATTGAGACAACAAATGACCGGTTTTGTTTCTTTTAAATATCTTCAACTGTTTACATTCAATTTCTCTTTATTATAAAAATAACGAAAAAGGGAATATAAATTATTCTTTCATATCTATATTCAAATTTCTTTTCAAATTTCGTAAAATGGATTTCTTGAAAAGAAAAAAAAAATGGTAAATTCTTAGATTTCTAAATAAAAAAAAATTTTGAACAACGGAAGAATTACAGTCTTTTCCATTCCCACCATTTTACGAATTTGTCAATTCAAGTTTCTCAAATTTTTGAGGCAAAATTGTTTTTAACAGTTTTTTTTTCACATTCATAAAATGATGCTCTAGGAGAAATATTGTTGAATGCGATAAGCCGATCAAGTGATGGTGTCGAATGATCACTTCAAGATAGCTCTTATCGAAGGCAGACAATTAGAAAAAATAACTATAAAACTGCCGATTCAGTAAAAAATCTCAACCATCGAAATCGCAAAATCTCTTATTTATTTCTAAAATAAATAAAAGTCAAACGTAAATATTGAGAGAAAGCATTTCAGTGACATATGAATTGAAAATAATTTGTACAAACAAAAAAAGCTAAAAAAGGTCAAAGAGAGATGGAAAAAAGATACGGAATGAATAAACATTGACAGTAATGCATCTTTGATACATCTACAACTTCTTCCTTAAGTAAGTTCATTAGACATTGAGCACAACTCGATCGCTTGATTTTATTCGACTTTCACCAAGCACTTCTTTAAATATATTACAACAATTTTTTCAATAACCTTCTCCTCCATTTTTCCTTTTCTTGAACTTTGGCAGGTGAAACCAGTATTCAATATTTAAAATGTAGGAATAATATACACAGATGTGATGCAAATCATTCATATAATAGTAATTGTTAGGCCCGAAAATTTGTTCTGATCTACTTCTATTAATTATCCAAAAAAAAGAAAATAGGTAGTATTAGGATATTTTTCAACTCACTGAGTTGGGAAGAATGAAGTTATGAATCTAACTGGAAAATCAGAAGATAATGATGGCATTAATATGCTATTGTTGAAAAGACTTGAAATCTATGGAAGGATTGAAGTGAACGTGTGGGATATTTGACGATAAGTTCCATTTAGAAGAAAAAATATTTGACGATAAATTCCATTTAGAAAAAAGATATTTGACGATAAGTTCCAATTAGAAGAACGTATTTACTTAGAGAAGTAGAAAAGTATTGCTAAGTTCATCTTAAACAGCAGCAAACGATGACAACAACCAGGAAGTACATCTCAGTCCTCGCAATTCTATCATTACATTCCTTTCAGTCTCTACAATTTTATTATATTATCAGAATATTTTCAGTTTTGAAAAGCAAATGTCTCTATTCAAAAACTTTTTTTAGTTATCTGATCACATGTAATTTAGAACTAAGTTATGAAAGAGGTAATGAAAGAAGCGTAATTTGATGCGAGAGTAATTTTGTATTTCCGTTTAAGCCATTCAAACAATCTCAGTGAGGCTCTCATTTCAACTTATGTCCATTGAATACAACAAATAGTCGGTCAAGTGATCAGACACGAGTTATGTGATATTAATTTGCTAAATTATTTACTTGAAGAAAAATCTTCGAAAAGAAATGGCTTAATCGAAGTGTTGGCATCGAAATTTTAAAATTATGATTTTTTGAACATTGCAAATAATGATGAATTAGAAATTAGCGCAAAGAAATCTTTTCAAAATTTTTAAATAAAAAGAGAAAGAAAAAATGAATTGAAATTGTTCCTGACGTTTGAGCTTTTTTAGAAGAACTCCGAATTGAAATCTCGCTTCCCTCAAGCATCGACAAATTTATTGAAAGTGGGATATACAACGACACAACAAAATATGACATACATACATATATATCATATACATACATACATACATACATATATATCACATACATACACACATACACATACATACATACATATACATATATACAAGCATATGAATACACACACACATCCACAAATTCCTGTTTTTGCAGATATTTTTTCATCATTGAGGTAGAAAAAAGTACGACGAATAGTTTCGTGATTGAAATAGATTAGTCGTAAACTAAATTAAAGGGAACAAGTAATTGAGTGAATCAAAATAAGAAGGAAGAGAACGCAATTGTAAATGAAACGATCTGAGAGAAAGCCAGAAATAGTGCTGTCGTGTATCAATCCAATACTTGCTCGAACGGAACGGATGGCTATCAAATGAAATGAATAAAAAAAAAATTTTAAAAAAGAAAAAATCCAATCGAAATGACATGTCGCGAAAAGTCTTTTCCAATACTTTTAATTGTCATAAAATTTTAGATAATTGTTGGTTGCATGATTTTTTTCGATGATTTTAACAAAAATATTTAAAACATTGAAATTTGTACTACCACTACTTAAGGACTACAATTTAATTTAATTATACGATGATACATATCGATGAGATGAAAATGGAACTTCCTTGTAGGTAAATGAAAGAAATGAAAATATAGAAGCAGTCTCATTAATGTTTACATTTTTATCATTTATGAACTGAAATCATTCAGAACAATCAACCCTATTCGATCACTTACATTGACGAATCGATAAAGTTCATGATACAAAACAATTACTGTTAAATTACAGCACTTATCATGCTCTTATCAGTTAATCAGGAATTTTTATCTTCAAAATTAAGTTGAATTAGCAATTGCAAGAGTAGGACTTTACTTTTTTTTTCCAGAAAGCTTTCCAATACTGCGAAAGGTTATATAGCTGCTCACACCAGTGATATATATATATGCTAGTGATATAACAATATGAAGATAAAAAATTTTTGAAATGCAAATATTATCCAAACTTTTATTCATTGAAAACTTCCATTACTTATTAATTTAAGAAATTTAAAAGTCTTGCATCATTTAGGAATATTTCTCTTTCATTGTTCAAGTTATTATCACAATAATAAGTTTCTCTGTTTTACCTCATTCATAGAGGAAAATCCTGTAATTTTTTTTATCTGATAAATAATACAAACGTGATAAATCAATAAATCCTCATATCTTTATCGAACAAAGTAACTGCGAATATTATTTGAAAAATCTTATAACAATATCGAAATTTCAAAAAACATTCCTCAGTACTCGGATAGAATTATATTTGTACACCAAAATTCTTTATCTAATTTTTCCTCCTTTGTTCAATTTTTAATTCAATTTAATTTTTTTGAACTCTTTGCTTCCATAAGTTTTTTCGCTTGTTAGTTATTCGAAATTATTATTCTTATCGCTAGTACCATCTCAACTAACGACATCATTTATGCTCATAGCTTTTGTTTTAAAAAACTATCTTAAGGATAAATCAGAGAATTCCCTAGACTTGCTTTGGAAATTTAAGTAGAAATTTGAAATTTTACTTCTTCGTATGCTCAGTCAATATCTTAACATACGTATACAATAACTGATATTGCCCAATGTTTGCTATTAGCTTATTCACACATATATGCTAACGTTGCTTGTATTCCTTTTCAAACAATGTGATTCAAAAGAAACATTACTATTTGCAGTTGAATAGAAAAATTTGCTCGCTGTAAAAAGAAGTAAAACAAAATGTTTCAGCCATAAAATTCAATTTTATTTACTTCAACTTTTTTTAAAGTTTTTATGTAATATAAAGAACGGAGACAATAACTTCTCATATCACTACGATATATTCCATCCAGCCAAGAAATTTAACATTCGGATAATAAGAAATTTAATGTTAATGCAGCAAAAATATAGAATAATATAACTGATTATTAATTAGCTGATTTTATGTTACTCGTCTTAATATAACATGGAAGGAAGAGTAGAGACCTTAAGTATTGACTATGAAGTTGATAAACTGCAAATATTCGTGTGCAACTAAAAGCTTGCATATTAAAGATCAGCTTAAAATTGATTTATGTAGAATTATCGATAATATCGTTGCAGAAGTATATTGAATCAAATTAGAACGCTTTATAGTGGAAAAATAAAATGCAAAGCACGAGATATTTTGCAAGAGACATCTCTGACAATAGTAATGAGGAAAATTCAGTCGTATTTTGTAGCATCACCCGAATTGTTTCTAAATTCGTTATGATAGTCTACACATGCATGTGTTTATATCATCATAAATATAACAGAAAACAAATAAATCAGCTCGACAAGCAGAAAAAACAAAATCGAATGAATGGACATTTTTACTATAAAAACGAAATCAATACTCACAGAGTAATACAGCGAGAGACATAAAAGCTTCATCAGTTTTGACAATGAATAAGTTTCGCGGAAGGCTCAGTATTTTTTTTTTTTGGAAAAAATCACTTCTAACGCTCCCTTTCCATTAGAAGTACAAAAAATGATAAACAAATGAACAGTAAACAAATGGTTGCCTACCTGGAAATGGAAAGTTTTAAAATAATAAAAAAGATGCGAGATGTAAAAATTCAGTGCAGATTCGAAATAACATTTCTCGAAAAAGATCGACAAAAAATTTTTCACAACGTCAATGATAATGTTGAATGTAAAAAGGCAATTTGAGCACAAAACGGCGATCAATTCAATGGACGAAGTGACCACCAACTTGCTCTTGATAAACCTGGAAAAAAGATGAAATTGAAAATTAACTGTGTTTTTTACCTTCCAAACAACAAAGTTTACATTAATTCAGCTTTCTACCTGAATGTCATGGAAACGGATAATAGCAATATACGATGTGTTAATTCTGCAAGCTTCGATAAAGTCGAAAACCAATAGTGTAAATTAGTGTAAACATCAAGTCCATGCAAAATTTAGGTTGAACAAACGTAAAGCAAGTGTCATTCACAGATACTGACTGTCACATGTCTCCATTATATGATTCGAATCTTTCATGAAAAAACGGTCATCTAATTTAGATATTCTAAACAATATGAAATTAACTTACTTCAATTATATCATCCTCCTCAATTTCCAGAGTCTTAGGAGTATCTTCATCATTGATTCGTCGTCCATCAAATAAAAAGCGTAATGAGCCGACATCAACACCCATTCGATCCGCGTAAGATTTTTTCAGTTTCCCCATACTTGTGCCGAATTTTACACGAAAATGTACCTCGTTAGAGTCCTAAAATACTTATGAAAACTTGAGATATCAATCCTAGATAGACTAACCGCTAATCCTTCAAAATTCATGGTAAAATAGAGCTTTAAAAGGAATAAGATCGCAAATATATTGATTTTATACTAGTCAAAAATAAGTCCTACCTGTCCTACAACCCTCAATTTGATATATTCAGACGATGAAGCTGGTGCTGGCCCAGATGCTGCATTATTATTACCACTAGTTCCACCTGATGTTTGTGAGTCATCAGCCATTGTTTCAAATCCACTCAGCAAAAATTTGTCTCAGCAAAATTTGTAGCAGTGAAAACACTCTTCAGCTGAAAATTTGTTAAGAAATTGAAGAACCATTTAATAGCCATTTTAATTAATTTTATTGAGCAAATCCCGGGCTAATATTAAAATGCCCAGATCTCTTTTGTTTTCGAATTTGGAGTATAATTTAAGAGTTTGATCAAGAATGATGAATAAATGCAATAATGCAGTGGTATATACCATAAATGCTGCATAAAGATACTACCAACGTGTGCATGCATATCATCATCAGAACAAACGCTACAATTAACGCACAACATTCGATGGCGCTGAAATTGAAACGCGAATCTAAGCCTCAAAAGGATGGCAGCCTAATTTCAATTCCAATTTATTACTTTTTATTAAATTGCTGCTACGTTTCAAAAATCTCAGTTTTATTATTACTTTTTTTTTTTTTTGTTACAAGTCAAAGAGTTCATTGTCTTATTTGTTTAATTGGAAAATAAGATGAATTTTTTTGATTCACAGGGATAATCCTTGTAAAGAATCTTTTAATTAGAACTCACCATATAATTTTAACCAGACTTTAACAGTATATCGAACAACATCCAATAGTTAATAGTACAATTTAGAAAAACTGATATGTCTAAGTACGAAAGATTTAATTACCTATAGCTTACTGTACGTTTTTCTCACGCCTGCACTAATATACCTATACTAATATAGTGCCCTATACTAATATACGTGACTTCTGGAAAGACTTGTAAGACAAAAAAAAGAAAAATGACAAAAACATTTCTAGAAAAGTAATGTAGAATGGTCAAATTAAAACAAAATGGTTAAATTCCATAGTATCATCAAGTCGTTCACTTCCATGTCAACAATCATTCTAAATTACACAATGGAAAGAAAATAGTACAAACATCAACTCAAATTCGATTTCAGATTAGTCTAAGACAGCCTAGCAACACTAACCAGGCTGTCTAAATGTTCTTTGGACAATCAAATTTCTAAACTAGGACACACATCGACATGGCTTCAACCTACTACAGCTACGGTAAAGGGTGATGCCAGAATTCATTATTTTACATAGCCGTTAAGGCTCTCACGAATACTTTTCAATACCTCAATGCAATTAATACGGTCTCAAAGGGGACAGATTGCAAAATTGTAACCTGCGGGCTGAGGGTAGAAGTTACCAATAAACATTACCGGCAATAGTTTCATTGTAGCCAAAATTTTTCTTGTTTACATTTCAGATGAGAACTTAAAATTTGTAACTCTTATGACAGAATATTCGCACGAATTTGCCGTAAATCCAGATGCAAGTAAAATCACGAGATTGCATGCTGGGCCAAATGAGCCTACACTAAGAACTCTTTCATCTGAAATATCATAAGATATTTCTGTCAAGTCCGTCAACTTCCTTTACCTAATAGACTGATTGACCTAAACAATTATCTTTAGAAAAGGTGCATCCACTGATAATTAGAAGTGCCATATGATGCCAGAATGATGTCAAAATGATGTCTTTCTACGAAGTATTTTTGTACCTGAATTCATTATAAAAATCTCGGAGAAATCCCCCATAATTTTACAAGCATTTGCAAAACTTTAACTGACAAACAGTGTAAAGTATTCCATTGAATTAGAATTTAAAAAATAGTAAAAATGGCAAAATTTATATTACTAACCTAAGTGAAAAGTCGCTGCATCGGCTTTATGTATGAATTGTTGCTGAAACATCCTGAAAGACACTACTTTTCAATTCAGACAAGGAGATTATTATCATCACTTGCTAGAAAGATTTTAAGATATCACTGAAATTCCACTTCTTTATTCAAGATTAATAATCAACGTAATTGTAATAAAATTATAAAACTTCTGTTAAAAAAGTATCGACAAAGCAGTTAAATAGCTTATTGAAATGCAAAACAGCAAAACTAACTACATATGTATATATATATATATATATATATATATATATATATTATATATAAGACATATATGAAAAAATATATATGACAAAAAATTCATAAATTAATACACAAAACATAGTTAAAAAGAGTTTAGAAAAGAAATTATGAGAAAAAGACAACTCAAAATCAAAAATAAAATTCTAGTTTTAACAGCTTTAACATGTTTTTCCTATTGAATAACTTCAATTCTTCTGGCAGAATTGTGATCTTTAAACAATCGAATCAACGCCTGCTTGCATCTTTCCTCCCGGTATCGTACTTCAAAAAACTTAAATGGCTTCAATTGACTAGACTGCTAATGATCATCATCTTTATTAACAATAATGAAAAATTTAAAATTAAATGAAGCCCAGTTACTTCTAAATAATATCCAAATGAAACCCCAAATTACTACAAATAATCATTTCTCGATGAGAGAGAGTTTTATGACACGTTCTAACTCTTCCTCCTGCTCTTTGCGCGCTTTCTGTCTTTCTTCTTCTTCTCTTTGCGATAGCTCCATTACAAGCTGAATATCGTCCTCCTAAAATTTTAAAATTGCACGAGATGTCATTTCCGAATCAACATGACAGTACGATCAGCGTACTGCAAAGACTGACTACCACAACGATTGCAAGTATCATAAAAATCCAACGCACCGTGGTTACAATATTTTCAGTGGTTGTAGTATCTTCCCTCATTAACTGTTCCAAACGAAGCGTTCGCATACTTTCTCCTATTGCATATGCTAAATCTCTATCTTCATGCCAATCCGAGACACTGTTCAAGGATGACTCGATATAGGCATTAACACTTGTTCCTGATGAGCCTACTGCTTCGCGCATACTTTGCTCTAATGCAAATTGTAAATAGAGTTCATCTTCTGATACATCTGCAAATACTAGAGACTCTAAATTATCAAATGAACACTCAGTACATCTTAATCAACATTGCAGAAAATAGTAAAATTATCTAAATTTGAAGCCATTTCCTTTGAGTCAGTTAAAGTATGAAATTAATATTTTATTTTTAGACCAGCAAATGTTAATATCCTCCTTATATTCTATGTAATTATAAAAAAATATATAATACTACAGATGAACAAGAACGAAATCATTTCGATTGCTAATTTAAGAACCTTAAGAAAAATAAGGTTCACATTTCAAAGCATTTTCCAACAATAAAGTAAAAAAAATGAACTAACATCTTCTTGGTGCAAGATTTCCATCAGAACCTATTTCGCGCATGGCTGTATTGCCGCTTATGTAGATGCCATAATCATTGTTATTCAGCAAATGGTAACAGTGGGGGATTTCGAAAATCGCCTCATCAATTTCTACCTAAAAACCACAAATTTCATTTGCAAGACACACCCTTCATACTTACTGTAGTATCAAATATATTTCATTTTGGAAGTATTAACCGATAAACTAATATTTACATACGAAATAAAAAGTCACCTCATTCGATGAAACATTGTAAGAAACATGAAGTCCCGGCTTATTTACAGCCGAAAATGTGATTCGTGCACTGACAACATGAAATACAGGAATTTCAATTTTTATAGGAAAACCAGCTGGCAATTGCAGTTGGATGAAATTCTTCAACCGAACGAAATGGGCATTGTTTACAGCCATCAGATCAATGATTGGTAATATTTGATCCTAAAACAATGACATAAAATGAAATTCAAATTAAATTAAAAACAAATTGAAATGAATGCTGTGATACTGTTTGGTCCCAATATCTCAAGCAGAATGATTGAAAATAAAAAATATAGCTCAAAATATTAAATCTAGTCACTTTTTCACACAAAAACTGAAGTTTTACTAGCCAAAACATACTACTCTCTGGAACTTCAAAAATCTGAAAACTGGACCTGCAAATCGAGTGGGTAATGGTCACAAAGCCATAAAGTGGCTTTAAATGAACTGATCTTCTTCGTTACCTAAAAATAAAATTATTTTACAATAATAATAATGTCGCACCAAATGGTTTGTAACGATACTACTACGAAGTAATTTCTTTTAAAATAATTTCTTATTTTAAATGCAATTAATGAAAACAAAGGATATGAGGAAACCATAATTGCATCGTTAAAAAAGAAAAACGCATTACAGGAAGACTGTTTACATTTAAAGAACATTTAGGATAAGATAAGCATATATGTATATGGATTTTAAATATAATTAAATATAACTTAAATATATCTGTTAGTTTTTTTCCCAAAAGTTATATCCACTAAAAAAGCAGCATTATAAAAAAAAAAATTATTTATAGCTTCAAAAAATAAAAATAAAAAAATATACTGACATTGATAATTATGAACATGTTTGACACTGATAAAAGATTCAACTCAGGACTAGCAAAATACTGACTAAATTATCCATTACAGCGTTACTTATATTTTGGAAGTGAATCGATATGTAAGATATTCTACCCATGCCTTTTCTGGTATCCGCAAAAATTTTTTCCTTTTTCGAAAGACATGTTGCAAAACATTTTCCAAATGAAAGCTCACAGTAAAAACCAAAGATAAGTACCGCATTTAATTGTCAAACATTTTCTTTAGAAAAGAAGTAATCACGCCAGAAAGTTTTTTCCGAACTCGCTAAGCTCTAAATTACGCTGCATTAGAAGTATAGGATGAATTAACAAAAATGGAGCATCAGAAAAATGAATTTTAAAAGCTTAACACAAATGATTCTGTTGATCAAATTACATTTTTGATTGAAAAGTCTGTGCATCCATCGACAGACTTTGAGGAATTTAAAAAGAAAGAACCTGCTTTGGTAATCCGATGTCGCGATTATTCATAGAATAATTCTTATCCAAATACTGCTGCGGTAATAATCCGCAATATACATCATTTCCTGTTTGTCTCATTTCGCTGGTGCATTTCTGATGTTTTTCAACCAATTTCAACACTCTGTACCAAGGATTGTCATGCTCTTCACGTCGAAATCTGCAATTAACTAATTATTTGTAACATTACAATTCTATATTAGAACATTTTATTTCCTTGCAAATTGAACTTTATCTTCTAGAAAAATAAATTTCTTTAAGTGTATTAAAAATCATCTCTCAATATAGAACTGCTGTTTTTCGAAATATCGATTAAATTACAAAAATTCTTTCAGTCAAAAAAACTAGCCTAATTATAAGACCTTTTAAAAAATTACTGAAATCCTCGCTCATTTTCCTAAAAAATGTAAAATACACAATCGATAAATTAACCGACCTTTCTTTATCTCCTTCGAGCAAATGTTCCGTACGCGTCTTTGTTACGATATCAACATTACTCGCATTAAAAACCTTGAAATATTGCAACTTTTCAGTTATAAATGGCTAAACAACGTTTACCATGCGAACAACATTTTACTACGATCAGTCATTTCTTCTACAATAAATTCTATGTGACTTGAAAAATATCTTCCCCTCAGTGAAATATCAATTTTTTTGGAAAAAAATCGTTTAATCTCTTCTCAATATCTTTAAAGCAATAGAAGAGAATACATGCCTTGCATTCATATCCTTCCACTTCTTCTAGACGATCTGATGATGTTAACCAAGAGAAGAAACCACCACCTTTTGATCGTTCAAAGCTGTAAGAGAATAATTACCATTTGCTCACATGCTTTCTAAAATGTCAGGAAAAAAAGTCTGAAAAGACGTGAATCTTCACTTTATACAAACCCGATCTTTTCCACATCAATGAAAGTTGTGTCAACAGGTGATGTCATCCGCGAGTAAATAGCTTCATCAGATGGAACATAATCGCTGGGATCATTGGTTGATTGTAAATCCATAGTTTGAACAGTAGCCTAAAAAATATTAAAAGTAAAAACATGATATTTCATTTTGGGATTTTGCAAATATAGTAATTAGAACATACCGGAACAGAATATATTGGCAATTTTCAGCTAATTGATAAAAGCCAAAATCCTACTTGATTGTAATTTAATAGATTTAATATTTATAATTATTTATAATACCCATTTAAAAGTTTGGCAAAATTAATAAATTTATATGAATAATAGTTTCGACTTCAAACGGTGAAAAGAAAACCAGATTTTCGCCCCGACAAAAAAATGAATATACAAACAAAAAATCTTGATAATGAATTTGCCGTTTTATCGTTATGGTCTAAGATAATCAGCTGCGGTTGATGATTGTCAGAAAACCGAAATATGAAAGATTGGTTGCCGCGTTTCCAGTTTGATGTTGTATCAAAGCCAACCAATGTTGTATCAATGCGAACACTTGAACCTCGCTTATAAATCTGTAACGGATCAAAATAAATACACTAAAAATGGTGTTTGGTAAATTCAGAATAAACATTACTAGAATTCTATGAATAACTGCTTCATTAATTGAAAACTTTTGATAGACGCAAAGGTATAACAAATTATCTAAACAAATCTAAGTAAAATGTTAGCTGCAACTAATAAGCAGCGACTACTTGATAAAGCACCAATACACTACGCCGTCAATACTATTTGTAAAATGAATCTTTATCAATGACAAGAGGAATGAGAAATTCGTATCAAGCAATCTCACTTCTAACAACTTAGTTTTTATAGATCTACTTGTAATATCTTTTCAATTGAAGCATGCGTTAATTCTACCATAAAAATGAATAAAAAATACCTTATAAGTATCAGAAGGACACATTTTGCTAATAAATGGTAACCAACTAGTAAATTCCCAGCTCATTTCTGCATAAAAATCAGCCGTTTCCTAAAAATAGGCATGCTAGAATTTGTTTCAACCATTTAAATCTGAAATAAGTTCTTGTAATAATGATGTGATAGATATTCAAATACACTTCAGTATGCTAAGAGTCTAAAGTGAAGCACTATTTGCTGTACTTATTATTTAGATTATACCAATATCTTGATAAAAAACTGTTAATCAACATTAATATATGAAAAAAAAAACAATATTAGCGTCTTTACAAAGCGAAATTATTTCCGTTAATAGTAGAAATTACATACGTTCAAAAGAGTGAGTAAACGTTGCATTGCAGAAATTGTTTGCAAAGATCGTTGATAATCTCGATACTGGATAATTAATCGTAAGAGGTCACTATTTCTGGCGCAAATAGCTTCATGACTTGGCGACCACATATCTGCATTAGTGAAGGACGTGGAATCAGTGTTTCGCAGTTGCTACGAATAGAAAGTAGCAGAAAATCCACTTTTAATTGTGGTACATCGATCGTTAAGCGAACAAAGCCTTTCTCTCGACCCTTTCTTTATTTTAGATGTGAAGCTGAAGTGAGCCAACTTGACTCACATGAGTCAACTTGACTTGGTCAGTTGATTAATGTACCTGCATTCTGAATAGCAGCATTGGCTCCTTTTTCTAACAGAGCTCGAGCACATTCATAATGGCCAAGAGTGGTAGCTAACATCAAAGGTGTGCGACCTAAAAAATGAAAGTTATGTTTAAGAAAAAAACATATAGCTAAAATTTATTTTGTATTAATCGAAGCTCACCAATTTATAGAAGAAATAATTCCATCTCCTTCATTCCTAAATTCAAATTACTTTTTAAAATGACTTTTGAAATTCAAAATGAATAAAAGAATGATTGGTATATTTTTATAATTGATGGCTCAACTAACCTCTCACATCCAATTTGTCTATACTTTCACCCATATACTCTTCTAGTAATTCCATCAGATTCTCATAATCATTGCGGAACACAGCCCAATGTAGCGGATATTGCCGCTTCAGTTCTTTTTCATCCGTCATCATTAAGCTCCTTCAAACGTATTTCATTACAACTTTATTGCTGTCAGCGTTTTAACAAATGTGAAATATTGAATATAACATATGAGAGAAGTAATTATTGCTTCCAATAAACAATTTTAGCAAGCAATATTTATTTTGACAAGTTTAACAATCAATCTCAAATTTGATCCTTTCCGCACACAATTCCGCATCTACTTGCGGAATAGAATGGACATAATTCCACACCTTTTTGCGGAACAGAATAGGAATAGTGGATCCGCGCGTAACGAAAAGTATAACGAGAAACATTCTATTTCATACAGAAACACAACCAGTTAGAAAAGATGCGGCAATTTAAAGAATGGAAATATTAATTTTAGATATGCGCAACGTAAGAGTTTCGACTGTGCGTGGCGTTGCAAGTCTATTGATCCATTTTTGTTAAAGAGCATTGAGAAATGAGAGAGAGGGAAGGAAGGCAAACACGTAGAAATGTTTTCACGCATACACGTACGTACATACATACATACACATATGGACATACAAACAGATTTATATATATGTACATACATACATACATACATACATACACATACATACATACATACATACATACATACGAGTAGTTAGATAGCCCAATCCATTGTATGTGTGTGCTGTGTGTGTTTGGGGGCATTGTTGAGCAGACATGGCCTTCGTTGGCAGAGCTCTTTCCTCTGCACTCTCCAACCATACATTTACTTCCTCTCTTCATTCCCTATACTATTTCGCCACTCTCTCTCATCAATCTTTTATCATTACAATGGTTATTTTATATATTTATCATGACGTTTGTTATATCTAATGAGGTCATATAAAGGTCAAGCATAGGCCTAACTAGGCCTTGCAAAATTTTCTTAAGGAAGAGTTAAAATTGAGAGTAATTTGATTGATGCATTTTCATTGAGTTCCGGAAAGAGAGGGGGTGGAGGGACACGTTTAAATGGTTCAAAACTGAAAGGTTCATGTAAGCACATAATGAAAATTAGCTTCAAACTAATTTCTTGCCTTATTTTTTTTTAAAAAATTTTAAATTTCAATTGTTAACATTGAATTTGAGATGTGTACTGTTAATAATATTACTTTTTGCAACAATTTTTTGAAATTTTCTTAGAACAAATAATACATTTGCATTTGAATGATACACTAATCAACAGCAATGCTTGATTAATTTTTAAAATTGATTGCAAAAAATAATTTTATCAATTTGTATTAGCTAAAATTTTTTTTTTTTTTTGTAAAACTCTAAAGTTGACTAATTTCAAGTATAGAAAAAAGAGCCTAGAAAAATTGGAGAAAAGCATTAAGGAGTTTGAGTTCGACTAGGCTTAAGAGAGTAGAAGGAAAGTAATGAAGTAATTTAGATGGCTCTAAAGTTTTCTCCACTAATTTTATCCTTGACCTTTTATCGTATTCTATTGGATAGAATTAACTTTCATTTATCGCTTCTTCTTTTTGTTTCTTTACGGTCAAGAAATTTATTTGACCGAAGGCTATTTTGAAAGCAATAAATAAGAGTCCATCAGCGAGAATCATTTCGACTTGCACTGGTCAGTCATGCGACAATTTAATTAACAAACTTAGTAGTAATTAGCTCGCTCGCTTCGATTTGCTAGCTGCTTGGCACCACCAAAGTTGTGAGATGTTATTGTTAAGCATTAATTTTTAAATCTTATTACACATCAATATTATGCTAATTAAATTAATCGAACTACTACAAAATGATATTTGTTGAATAAAATTAATCAAAAATTGTAAGTACTGAGGGTATATTTTAGCTCTTTGAAAGTTTTCTAAATTAATTCAATACAAAAATGAATCATCAAATTTGATTAAAAATTTTCATATTTCATAAATAATAATATGATTTGAAATTTATTTAAAATTTTTTTTCTATTTAAAATTATTTAAATCTCAGAAAAAAATCATATTTTATCTTAGTGCTTCTCGTACTAACTTTAAATTGCACTCCTATGCATATTATTGCAAGCATTTATTTGTCTATGCTGAATTGAACTTTCTCTTTTTTTCTCTATTAGGACGTCACTTTTATTTCATTTTACTTTCAAGAAAAACTTCAAAAATTTTTATAGGCAATCATTTTTGGTCAAAGTAGAATGCGAGAATCGGCGAAGCCGCCAGTACGTGGCAAGACGTCACCGTATGGTTTCTTTGTCAAAATGTGTTATGAAGAGCATAAAAAGAAATATCCAAATGAAAATGTTCAAGTGACTGAAATAAGTAAAAAATGCTCAGAGAAATGGAAGGTATGAAAGTTCTTTTACCAATCCACCAAATTGCTAGCTATTAAAGATACGGTATAATGTAAGAATGACTGAAACGCTTAAGATGGATGAGATCTTCTTTAGCAGAGTTTTCAAGAATTTATCAAAAATTTTTAAAAATATTTGATATTTTATCATGCTATAAATTGATGGTATTCGATACATGTCAGTTTCATGATAATTTGAAATTTTGAACTGTTAAAATTTGCTATTAATTTTTTGAAATTGTTAATGTAAGGAATTTCTATAGAATATTTGATCGTTTTAAATTAGCAAACTTGAAGAGTTATAGCAAAGGCTTTTTGCTTCGAAGGCAATAATTTAATCAAAAAATTCCATCATTTTTTTTCATAATCATATTGTCTGAATGAATAATCAGATTTAGATTCACTTACATTTGTTGTTTCAATTGTAGACTATGTCCGATGATGAAAAACGGAGGTTTTTTGAACTCGCACAAAAAGACGCTGAACGTTACCAGGCTGAAGTTGCTGCATATGGTGGGGAAGATGCGTTACGTAAGCGGAAGCGTGTTAAGAAAGATCCCAATGCGCCGAAACGAGCACTGTAAGCAAATATTTCAATCTTTGAAAAAATTATGCACTTTTTTCGTACAATTTCACACAAGTCAATTTCAGTAAAATCTGAATGAACTAAAAATATTAATGGAAAATTCGAAATTATACGCTTGAAATTTTTAAAAATACAAAACAGGTTCCAAATTGTTTACATCTTTGTTTCAGATCCGCCTTCTTTTTCTTCTCTCATGACAAGCGGCCTGAAGTACAACAGCAACACCCTGAATGGAAAGTTGGACAGGTAGCACAAGAGCTGGGTCGATTCTGGAAAGCATTGGGTGAGGAAGAGCGAGCTGTATACGAACGAAAAGCACTGGAAGATAAAGAACGATACGCGGAGGTATCATCACTCACCACTTATTTTTTTATCCTGTCTCTCTAAACTTATAAAGATATCAAAAGGAAAATGGAAGTTTTTGGAAAGCTTTTACAAGTTCGGTCATTATCATTATATAATCTATTATTTGATTTAATCGTCATAAAAAAGAAGATTTGGAAATTTGCTCGAAATTTGTAATAATCGACAAAAGATAATTAAAGTGTACTTTAGTTAGTTAGTTTTATTTTGTTTTTTGTTATGTTCCAAAATTTAGAGTTTAATTTATAAGAAAATTAATTTGTAGGAGATGCGAAATTACAAGGGAACACCAGTGCAAACTATAACACCCATGAAAATGCCAATGATGGCAACGGTTGAAGGTGTCCCAACCAGTGGAATGATGCAATTGGGAGTACCACCACCACATGTCCAGCAAGTGGTTCAACCACAAGAAGTGAATAATGAAGGTGTCGAGGAATGAAAAAGCTTCAACATTATTTGGAAATCCTCATATAATAGATAGAAAAGCTTCTGTCCTGGAAAGTGTGTTTGGTGTACCTGCAATTGGGTTTTCGTGCACAAAATAAATAAATAGATTCACAAGCAGTGGATCAAGAAGTGGGAAAGTGAAAAAGTTAAATGATCGTAAATTTATTTATCTCAAATGCGAATCTATTTATTCTTTTTCTACATAAATATTGTATTGTAAAGTGATTTTTAATTTTTAAAAAATGTAATTTCTAAAATTACTATGATTTTTCCATAAATCTTTAAAGTTAGGCTGGGACAAAGTCATTTGAAATCATTATTATTCACGTCTTTAAAAACACTAAAAATGGAGTATCAGATCTTTCTACATTTTTGGTACCAGTATACTCAAATATGTATATCCATTAATTTTTGTTGTTTTCTTTGTTATAGTAAAGGAAATCTTCATCTTGGCAATTATAAAATTATAAAACTCGCATTGTAAATACAAGTTCAGAGCACTGCTGTTTTTAAAAATCATTGTTTCATGGATTGCTGTTTGTTTTAATTTTTCCTGCGTCTTTTGTTTTACTTGTTTCAACAGAAATGAATGTAAAATGAATGTAAAGAGAAACAGAAATGAATGTCAAATGAATGTAAAGAGAAACAGAAATGAACATATAGTGATTCCTAAAAATTAAGTCCTTTTAGTCCAATAAGGATTCCAATATCAATCATAACTTCCCCCCTCCCATTATTCTTGGTCGAAAAGCAATAATAACTTTCCTTATTTAAATATTTGAAAACTATTTGTATGCCTTCTTCTTATTTTGATTTTCCCATCCCTTAACAAGTTTCAAACTTTCAACTTGGGAAAGCTTTTATTTTGGTAGGGTTTATTGTCTTTGAATTTTGAATAAAATTTTGCATTAATATGTAAGGTTGAAAACATAGCAATATTTCAAATCATTCTTCAGATATTGCCCGATAGAGGAGAGCTTTCTGATAATAAGCTCAGTTTCCTAACTTCGCTGTCATTAGAATTTCTATTAAATCCATACGGGATTACGTAGATGTTCGTTGAGCAGCACTACTCGAGATCACCACACTGATCTGTGATAATTTGATTCATTCCTCCTTTTAAATTTTTTCATTCTGAAACATCAATAAAAGAATTTTTGCGCACTGATCAAATTAGTAGTTACTGCGGACGATTTCATCTTCCTAATATTTTCACAACTTTTTAATTTGTTACAACTTATTACTTAAACTTTACCATCAAAAAAAATTCAAAGTTACTCGAGCATAACGTTGATTCCCACATGAGAGAATGTTTGAAACGTTCAGGAATTATGAATTACTTGATCCTAAAATATTTTCGACCCATATTTTCTCACAAAACATTAAATCTCCAAATTCCAGTATCCGTGAATAAATGCAGCAGTAAAGTGGTTATGATATTACTCAGTCATCATGATGACAACATTTTCTCTGCTGCTTAATTAGCAGATTTATTGAAGAAAATGAAAAGATGAAAAAATGCTTTCTGTCCCCGCTATTCATGCATAACATTAAATGAAACTGATTTTATGAACTTTTATCTTAAAGATAAAGAAACAAACTTAATACACCTGTAAAAATACAAAACGCATGAAACAATGCTTCATGTCCTACCATAAATAATGAACCCAATTTTTCAAAATTGACCATCGAATGTTCAATTATGTTTTGAGAAAATGATAACGATTAAAAAGTATGCTGATGCCTTTATGAAAAGCAACAACAAGACGCAGAAATGACAAACAATGGAAATTATAAACGCTTCGAAATAATGCATATATCATTTTTCAGGCTTATTACTCAAAATTAAGAAAATAAATTAAATCGAAATTTTAATAAGTATTGAAAAGGTGAGTTTTGAGAATAGAGCAGGATAAAATTTAGTAGATATCATTGCAAAAAGAAAAACAAGAACCTCCACAAGAATTATGGCGAATCGTAAACTACAATATCACAAAATGGACCACAAATTGAGGAAATGATATAAGTACCATAGAAAGAGGGAAAAAGCAAATTCATTCCGCTATGACATTTTCTAAAAAATACTTTGCATAGAACCCTGAATTCCGAATTATCTAATAAATTTAAGAAATGGGATGGACGAGGAGTCCCTGCAACATACACTTGAATTATTCAATTTTTAAAAAACATTTAAAAAAAGAACGACAAAAAAAGATGACTGAAAGCACGTGAATATTCATATACATAACTGATCAAATAAGCATACAAAGACCAAAAAACTACTGCTAGAAAAATATTAAGTGCAGGAAATTGTCTCGACAATGTACGATTAAAACAACTTCAGTAAAAATCAAAATCGAAAGATTATGAACTATTGGCACTATTTTTTTTTTTAAAAAGAGTATAAATTATAGAATGGATAGTTCCCAGGACAGAATAGATAGTTCATCGCTACACAAATCTGGGGATATACAAAATATTTCGCGTAATACAATCAGTTATTCACAGATGTCAAAACGCTACAAAAATACTTAGCATCCATCAAAGGATTTTTATAATCTTTTTAAGATACTCATACTTCAGAAGAAAATTCACAAATTGAATAAAATAGTAAATACGATTATTTATCAACTAAAGCTTAGGAAAAAAACTTATCATTTCATAAGTAAGAAAAGCTGAATTTACACTATTATAATTTGTACGAGTTGCTAAGCAAATAAATTTTGAACTTCGCTTTCTCATGAGAAAACTCATAAGATAGCGAAATTCTGAAATGCAAAAATGAATGACAATGAAAAAAGCTGCCGAAAATGAAGAAAAAAAACTAATACCCAGAATGAAGCTTTATACAAAATATCACAAAAATGAGATGGAAAAAAGAGGAGAAGCTACGAATCATCTACGAAAAGCTACAAATTAATCAATATAATTCAGCTTTAAGAAATGATCAATGTTCCTAGCAAATCAGAACACTCCATATGCCTCTGAAAATACAACCTCTTAGATTTCATTCAAGTTATAAATATCAATTACGAATCATATTATCTTCTCAAATAGCAAAATAATCTTGCAGTCTAGTCTAGTTGTTAATATCCAAATAACTTTGATACGCAATGCTGCGCTTGAAATTTCAGACAATAAAAACAGATTTCCCTTTCCATTGAGCTTAAAGCCTTGTTACGAAAAACTTCTGAAGCATATGATTATCCCGCTTACATTTTTTCAAATTAGTTAACAAAATGAACTGCCTTACAAATTACCTCAAAAATCTTTGAATGGATGCAAATATGTACAATAAATAGTATTAATTTCAAATGGAAAATTCAAGAACTTTGAAATTTTAGCATTAGAGATAAAAAGAATCAGCTGCCTGGCAAAGTGCTTTTAAAATGAAAATAAAATCTAAATCCAAATGTTAGACATTTGATCTTTGAGACGTATATAAAATGGACTAACAGTCACAAATGCAAGATTAAGAACTCTAGATATGAAATAAATAAAGATGCAAATAATTTTCACGAAAATATGAAATAAATATATGAAAAAGCATTAAAACTATGACTTTTGTCAAGAATATACCAAGATGATTTGTATTCGGAATCAGAGTAACTTGGATCAATTTTTTATTTCTAGCCCTGAGAAAATCAAAAATTATAACCCAAGGAAAATTGTAAACTGGAAAAGCTGCCACATACTCATTTTTCCCCATGAGATAAGTTGTACAAATAATCTAATAAGCTTATATGCACAAAAATAATTTATGCAAAATTGTTGCACTGGTAGAATTAAAACAATGGATTGAAGCAATGATTCGAAAATTTGACTATCTCTTTAAAAATAGATGAACAGGAAAATATTGGAAATTTACATCAACAACTTAATGATTTGCTCGTAACTATTACCAATTAACTATACTAGAAAAGTAGATTTTCACAACAAAAATACCAAAAAATGATCCGGCAAAAAAAAAATGATTAGAGGGTTACATGAAAATAATACCCTGCATAACGAAACTTTGTACGGATCGAAAACTCCGTTCACAATGATGATGGTGATAATCGCTCCTTCTCCGCTCGGTATTCCGCACGAAGCCATGCTACTGCTGTAGCCAGGTATTCTGATAATGAATGTAAGCTTAAGTCGACAGTAAGTGGTCCACATATCTGGTCCAAATGTTTTATCATCTCTGTAGAAGAAACATAAGATTAAAAACCGATTTAGGAGTCTTAAAAATACAGACAACGTTGAATATCCATTTAACCCTTTTCAAATACTAGGTCTTTATTCAAAATTATATTAATCTGCTTAATCACTTTAATCTGAAATAGAGGACGATGAAGGATCCAAAGTCCCAAATTCTTGTTTTGCTCACTCTCTTTAAACAGAAATAAGGCACCATACCTACATGCAAACTACAGCTGGAAAAAAAGTCTCACGATTTCTAGTAACAGTCTGAATTACTAAAATGATATTTCACTTACTGCTTCATAAATTTCCTTAAAATTTTAATTCAATTGCATTACTGACCTTGTTCGGAGCTGTCCATTTTGGTGGATGTCTGTTTCCACAACCGATCGGACCACATCAAATGGTGAAGAATACTAAGCTGCGAACGTTGCGCTTGATAAATAGAAACTGGCACATTGATCTAGAATGAATCTCTTCAAAAAAAGCAATGAAGTTTTTGTACATCCAAATTTTTTTAAACACTATATTTGAATTTCAAATTATGTGTACCATGAAAGTTTCATAATGTTTAAAATCTAAAATATTCCATCCAGATTTAAAGTTGTGAGATATTCTAACAAGGACTCACTTCCTTCTGTCGTTCTCCATGACCACTATTTGTTGATGAAGCCGGTGAAGGAGTTTCTGTACTGCCAGATGAACCACCTTGTGAAATGACTGATCCAGCACCATCGTTACGCATTACTGCTGCATCCAGTTCGGTCAACTGCGGTTCCCATTTTGTCAATGCGCCAAAGTTGGACATACAACTCTAAATATTAAGTGACTCAAAATTCTTATAGAATAAGCATAAATTCCATAAACCCGCATTTTTAAAAGAACTGAAAGTGACGCTACATATGAAACAACAAATGTTCTTCGATTTAAAAAATTTATCGTCGGTGTTATAACTCAGAAATTTATACTCATCAACATTTATGTTTGGTAGAGCTTTAAGGTCCTAGTCTCATTCCATGTATAATCTTTCCGTATATACCCACAGCAATGAGTGCGGTACTAAGCACAAATGCAAAATATAACGGTAGATTAATTCATTAAGGCAAGACGACTCTTGCTGTCGACCACTTTTATGATTTATCAAAACTGCAGTAAAAACTTACTCCCGTTTTGAGCGAATAAAGATAGTAATTTAGGACAGCTTGCACTCGAAATGATAATATTTTGAACCGACTAATAAAATGTCGTTCCAGCGATGACAGATTGGCTGGTGATGCACCTGACCATTTGATAATCGTCCTAAAGATAATGCTTGCTACAATATTGAAAAGTTGAACAGCTAATTAAAAAGTGAATTAACCTGATATCTAACTAATGCTCGCAGTTCGTAAGCTAGAACAATTCAAAACAATCTGAGAAAACAATAATTCAATAAAGTAGCTACTGGTTCTTCATGTTGTTCAAAAAGTATATTGTTAATAGACTCAGATAAAACCTAACTTTAGGATCATCATTATACTCTGACCTACGATAAAAATTTCTATGAAAATTGAAACTTCAAATCCAAGGCGCACTTCATCAATTCGGCACTATCTCGTGCCATCGTATATTGTCGTTGCCTACTTTCTCGTTCAGTAGCTGATGAAAGTATGAAGTATACCGCGGCATCCATATAAGCAAGAGTTTTTTGTACATGATCACTCCCCTGAAGAATTTTTCATCATTTTAAGCCTGATAATATAAACACAGAGTAGAAGAGAACTTCATATATCAGAAATAAAACCATCAAAATTTCCTGGACTTTACTTCTTTGTCAGCTTTGTGTTTTAACGGTCGGGCAACTTCATCCAAGTAGTAATTAGCGCATTTATATGAACCATCATCATTCCTATCCAGTAGTGTTTTTTTCAGTGGTGCTGTGCGACTTCCGTAGCAAATAAAGCCGTTACTAGCTTCCTAAAATTTATATAAAAAACATTTGGAAATTTGCTTTGAAAAGACAGCAACAAATAAAAGATGGGATAAAAAAAAAATGCGAAAAAGATTCGCAAGTTGACAGGAGCCATTAATATAGAGATTTCTTGAACATCAACTATAGGAAGTAAGGAAAATCCACTATTCTCAAGCTAGAAATTTAACTCATACTCAAAATCATTGCATCTACTATTACTCAGGGCTGCACGACATAGATACTTTAAGTCAAATATGGAATATTTTAATCTATGCATCCACAAATACATTATTAATACTAATATAAAACAAAAAATGTCATTATATAAGTTAAATAAGTTAACTGTCCCAGCAAGAATAAAACAATTACCTGCACTCCACTTGTATCTTTTTTACATTTCCTTGCCTGTGGCACCTCGCCATCTTTGCATTTCAAACTTTTCGCGACTTTAATTCGCATGTTATCGACTTGAATCTTATTATTATCAATAAAAGTTGCAGTAGCGTCGTTCACTTGCTTTTTCTTTAATTCGCGATGCTGTATTATAGAACCATCAGATTGATTATTCAGTTCCTTACAATTCTTTGCATGAGATGTTGCAGATTTTTCTTTTTCTCTGGAAAATTCATTTTCCAAACATCCTTTTTCGTCTTTCTCCCTCAGAACATCTGACTTATCACTTGGCGTCTGCGAAACGGATTTCAATTCAGTGGATTTTTTCCCCAGTATGAAAGTACTTGGCAATTGTTCATCACTATTTGGAGGAGCTGAATTGTCTTTTTTATTCCTTTTTTCGTTTCCGTTAATGCTGGAGGTAATAGATGCGGTAAGGCATGTTTTGTCGCTTTGTTTGGTAAATTTCTGAAATTTTAATCAATTCGGAAGCGTTGATTTGCTGCCTCTGCTTAACTGAACATTAAATTACCAAATTTCTTAGAAATATCAAAATAAAGTATTATCAGATTTCGATATTAAGTTCACTTTTCCATATCAATAAATACTATTAGCTATTCATTCTACAAAGCAATGAAAATCTCCAAATTAAGTTTATTAAAGTATGTTTGAATATCGAATTTTGCCAGTACTAATTAGGTTACAATTTATTTGCAATTAATCAAGTGCAGAAAAACTCTTTGACTAATCAACAAACTATTAGAACTCTTACGGTATGTATTTTAAATTCTTAGTCTGAAGCAAAAGGTAAATTTCAACACTCATGATTTTGAGGTCATCTTTTTTTTTAATGCAAGATTATATGAACAAATTCTAACCTCATTCTAACTGGTTTTTTGATATTGACCACAATCTCCAAGCTTTTCCAAAAATTTTTAAAAAAATTTTGGTGGGAAACTGCTGATAAACTCTAAATTCCTTTCTGACTAGGTCAAAAATTCGAAACAAGAATTTTTAAACAATCGAGTAATATCCCAATGTGTCTGTACGGGAAATACTTAAACTCCACTCTTAATATCATTCCTGATTATATATTCTCTCTTTTGAAAATAATTAAAACAGCAAGAAATAAAATTCTTTTCTACAATGTAACTGTCAAGTTATTCTAAGACTAAAGTGATACATAGGTTTGATTTTCTAAGATGGCTAACTTACTGGGTGTCTTACTAGTTAAATAAGCATAAAAACCTACCAAAGAAAATACATTTAAGCTTCTTCAATTTTCGATGTTCGAACAAATGAAAAAGTAATATTTCATCATTTACCCCCTCATTTTCTATTCAAATTTTAAAAGTTTTCCAGAATTAAAAGAATGCTATATTTGCCATGAATTTTCCTACTCTCGAGTTTAGATACCTTTCTGAAATCTTTCGCAGAAGATGAAGATGAAGGCGTTGCACCTGCGCTGTGAATAATTTGTTTTTTACAATTGGTAACGCTACTGCCACTATTTTCGATTTTTGGGATCGGTTTAAAATCCGAATTGCAGAGTTGTGAAGTTTTGTCCCACTCCTTTCCTGATGTTGGTCGCACTGGAGGTGATAGAACACTATTCGGCAGAGCAACTGCTGATAAAAACTGTAATAATAACAAATTATATAATTTGCTTGACACGAATTCGGTAAAGTGACTAGTTGAGATTTTTATTGTAAATATTATTAAATTTCAGATTTATTTCTTAGTTAGAACCTCCTTTTTCGATAATCTGCTGGGTAATTTATTCTTTTCTTATTAGTACTACAAACCTCCCTTTTCTCCCTCCTCCTAAAAAAAATCTTTTATTCATACCATCATGGTTGTGAACTACTATTTATCACCTTAACTTACGTCACCCTTTTTACGATAACTTATTGCAGTGAAATTACCATCCGAAGATAACCTAATTAAATTATATATTGTTGGGTATAAAAATAAAAAACCAGAAGAAAAAACTAACAGTAGAAGCATTCTTGGCCAATATACTATTGATTCGTAGAAGCTGTGCTGAATCTAGACGATTAAGATTTATGAATACTGGAAGTGTTGGTCCATCATTTTTTTGTGGCTGTCGTGGGGGAGTTAAAAGTGGTGAAATATGTCCCAGTTCACCAATAATAGTTTGCAAACGTCTGAAATTAAGATGAAACATGACAGTTTCATTTATCTGAAAATTTTGTTTCTACCAAGAACATTTTTAAAAAACTACTTCTCTTTCCTTTTTCATAGTGATACAATAAATTGATCCAATCTCTCTGTTCAAATTAGCTAATAAATCAATTTCCATTCACATGAATCATCATATGAGAACTAGTATGTGATAAAGATATGAAAACCGGTACGAAAAAACATTTATGATATAGCCTTGTGGTCTGATTATTAGGCCTACCCATGTTGTGATGGCTCTGAGGCTTGCAAAAACCAATCTTCTTTAAAATTTTCATTAATCGTCAATCAACCCTGCTTTCCACATTAAAAAAAAAAAAAAAATAATCTGCATGAAAAGAATAGTTACGGTCGATGAAACTGTTCACGATTTTGATCAGTTATTTCATCAGCAAATCCAGAATCCGGACTTTCTTGCTCTTCCTTCTCCCATTTAAGTATTTTTTTCTCCATATTTTTCAACATATCATTAGGTCGCTTTTTTGCGTTTCCATTTTCCAATTTTTCCTCACCAAATAACTCATTAATCGTCATTCTACTATCATCGTACTCCATCTAAACAATTTAAAAATTCAAGTCACAATTTCATCTCAAATAGTAATTCGATCCCATTGAATTCAATTTACTATATGCATAAGAGATTTAATTATTCAAATTTCTTTCAGATCAAAACTGCCCAATAAAACCGGCCAAATAAGGTTATATGTTATTTATAGCAAACACTGTTAAATCATGAAAAGTCTCATTCGTTCCGCACTTGATCTCAAATACTGAAAAGCATAGTAATATCTTCGTTCTCTATTTGTTATATTATTTTCAACTTTTCACTTTTCCAAACAGTTTTTTTTTAAATTTTTTGTATCAGAGCACTCACTTTTTCACTTGTGCATGGTTTCTGCCAATTTTCGGTGTCTGTGTTGTTGCAATCGCTTCTGCAAAATTATTTTATGAAATTTTTGCTTCAAATTTTTCAGCGACAGAAAGCATAAACAAAAAACTGAACAGAAGTACAGTTCCACAGATAACAAATTTCCTGAAAATACCTTCTTCTTTTCCTTTTCCTACATGAACTATCATCGGCATGACTTGAGGTTGTCGAAGGCTTGCTATTACCAATGCCAGTATTCACGAAGCTAACAGATGGTACATTAGCTTCTAAATCTCTCACTGAATCATTTTTCCGTTCTTGGTTCTGAATTTAACATTTGTTTTTACACATATAAAATAACTGATTTGAAGTTACTAATCTTCCGGATAAAATGCATTATAAGAAGAGTGGAAAAGGATCATTACATTTCGTTCATAAACCGTAACTTAGTAACCGAAAAGCCCAACAAACCAAGTCTTTTCAAAATAGCTACGTTTCTTCAACAAATTACTCAGATATTTTTCTTTCCTACCCTTCCTCTTTCTCCTTTAGTTTGTTCTTTTATACTTCAACACAAGCAAGAAGTGCAATCGCAAAAAATAAAGATGTGATACTGCTTTTTATGATTAAAAAGTGAATGGAAAACCAAGAGCACATTATGAACTGCTCTGTGAGGTTAGTGGAATTAATGTATCAAATTAGTTTATCAATTAATAAACAAACCTTTTTAAACGGAAGGTTAGTATGGATTGTTGATAAAGGCACATCAATAATACTTTGCATCTTCTAAAGAAAGCAAAATGAATTAGTGCATTAAGTGAATTACTGCATTGTTCATTTTTCTAAAATGATTTTTAAAGCAACCCATCCAGCCCATGATTTCCTCAGAGAAAGCGCTCACGTGCATGATTTGTTTTAATCTTGAAACGCTAAAAGAACGGTACATAAATAATTTGGAGACAAAAAATGCCTCTGCGCTTCATTTGCATATGAACTATTTCAAAAAACCCAGTGAGAGAAAGGATTTTCCGGAAAGGAACATCAAATTAAAAAATTTAAACTCGACCGAGAATTTGATATTAACTAATTCAATTCACACTCTTATGATATTTAAAGATAACTATAACCATGGTAAATTTTCCTCTAAACATAATTTTCTACGTTTATTAATCAAAAGCCAAGCTATAATTTTATTCGTTCTACTTGAATTTTTTTAAAAAAATACACAACCTGTGCCATTTCATTAGCATGCAAATGCGAGTCTGTTGTTGATGACCTGGATGATGAAGGCACAAAAGCTGGATGTAATGGCTTAATCGGTGATTCGACAACACCAAACAGACCCGAATTATTTGGACCATGTTGTGAGCCGACAATAATATCAGCCATCACATCAAACGGACCAAGACCATCTGCAAAATTAATTTTTCAAACAGTTTTTTGAACAAAGTTTGAGAACTCTTATACTATAGCATGAAATAAATTTTCGTAACGTTAACCAATATTCATTTTTTGTACAGAGTATTTCTAAATCTATCATAGTACGAAAATTTAGCCTGAAACAACAAATTATAAATTTTGGGTTCTCGTTTTAAAGTATGCTTTAGAAGTTATATTGATAAATAACCGATTTGTAAGGATTTTAAAGAGTACAGATCAAATGTCCTATAAATAATAAAAACGTGTCCAAAATCATAGTAAACAATATAAAATGCAATAACTAGCATGAAATCAACTGGTAAAGCACAACAGCTTTTTTTGGAATTATAAAACAAATAACTTCGATCATATTTCAAAATAATTTTACTTCAAAACAGATGTCAATATAAATTGCAAGGATTATTATGCATCTAAACTCAACCGCAATTATAATTATTTTTTTGGACAATTACAATGGAAAATAGATAGTGATCTATAATATCAGTTAATACCAATAATTTTAAGTTAAGTGCTGTCAAATAACCACACTATATGTCGTACGCAACATTTATAGCTTATTTATATACTCATCAAAATCGTAATATGAACTACATTTTTATTATCTCTCAATGCATACATAAAAATGCTTCTGAAAACGATCTTCATCAGGGTAAAGAAAAACCACCAATATCTAGCCCTAATGTACTAGTTAGAGACTGGAAATTTCCGTAAGACTTAACGAGCTGACCTACTCCCAATCGCGGCTCAATCCGATAAAATCAAATATTTCAAATGTACTGATTAGTTGGTAAAAAAATAATAAGCCTCCGCAGTATTAAATTTCAAAACAGAGCTTAATTCAATATTATTACATCCAGTCTCTATTTTTATTTTTAACTTTCGGAAGTTTTAACTTTAGTCCAACTGCGATAGTTTCTGAAAGCAACCAAGAATTAAGAAGCCTATAATTTTAGTAGACTGTAATAAATAACTTACCAACAAGATTCTCTCGAATCCTTGCTATCCTTGGTTCTGAATCTTCCTCCATCGCCTTCTGAATTTGACTCTTCAGATCAACCGTTTCCCGTATACCAAAGTGATCACTGCTCATCTATAAAATTCCCATTCAGTTCATTCTGTTTCAACTAAATAATAATTAGAAATTTGAATTTACCGAACTGATCGAAAGGATATTTTTACAGCAAGCAAAAATAATATAATCATTAAATTGAACTTTTGAAGCATAGCTTTCAGAAAAGAGCCTTCAGATTTTCCACAAACCTTACATTCTATCATAAAAGACCGAATCCTCTCGAGAATGACACACTCCCTTCTGAGACTTTCCAGAAATTTTACATTCTATCATAGAAGACCGAATCCTCGACCCTCCCGAGACTTTCCAGAAATTTTACATTCTATCATAGAAGACCGAATCCTCGACAATCCCTCCCGAGACTTTCCAGAAATTTTACATTCTATCATAGATGACCGAATCCTCGACAGCCCCTCCCGAGACTTCCTAGAAATTTTGCATGCTACCATAGAAGACCGAATCCTCTGGAGAATGACACTCCCTCTCGGAACAGTAACAAACAAGCTCAAAAAAACCTGATAATTGCTCTCTATTGATTCTTCATAGTGCGGGCCTGCTGTGGCGTATCGGCAGGGTATGTGCGTGGGACAGCAGGGAATGAGAGAGTGAGACAGAGGGAGAGAGAGAGAGGAATGCATGAGAAAGGCTCGACTACTATTTGCTCTGCGTCTCTGTCTCCCCATTCTATACTATCGCCAAACATGTACGGGTTTATCCCGTGGTACATGCAAAAGGCCCATACATCATCCATCTCACAGGTGACAGAGGCCCATAGATCATTTCATAGGTAACAGAGGCCCATAGATCATTTCATAGGTAACAGAGGCCCATAGATCATTTCATAGGTAACAGAGGCCCATAGATCATTTCATAG